>PVKH010000354.1:0-39855 GCA_004027955.1 Chaetophractus vellerosus
AGGACCCTTCATCAGCCTTTCATCGGAGCCCCTGGCTTGCAGCCTGCCAGCGGAACCTGGACTTGTGTATCCCCACGGTCACGTGAAAGACTCTTATAAAATCTTATATTTTTAACAGAGATCTCATGTTGATTCTGTTTCCCGAGAGAACCCTGACTAGAACAGCATGTTTTGTCAATGAAGAAATAGATGTATTTGCTAACTCCTCTAGATGTTTCTCCTTTTAGACAGGTGAAGTCTCTGCTAGTTTAATTTTTCTAGATACTATCTCTTTGTGATGTTGGCAAAACAAAGGTAAACAAGGTCTATAAGCCAGTTCAGAGTGGTCTTTTCTCTCTCTACCATTAATATCCATATCAGGTTTGCAAAAGTGAGTTACTGATACCTCTTCAGAATTTTATATTTTGATGGCCATTTCACCTAAAGTTATAATTGAAGGTTCTTTTCTGAGTGGTTGTAACCACATAGTACAAATCAAATGTATCAAATCAAACATTTTACCACACACAAACACAGGGAGCTTCTTATTGTCACTAATTATCTTTGGCTATTTTTATGACATTCTGCTTCTTTAAAATTAAAAAAATAATTGTTCCTCCATCATTGAAACATTCTATTTGTCTCCCAAGTTATAAATCTTCAGTCTTCAATTACTATCTAGAACCTTCTTCCTATACTCAGTTCATGAAATTTCCTCTTTTATGTCAGAGTGGGAAAACATGGCCATTCAAGTCAAATAAAGGTTTGTTGAATGCTGGGTTTTGTAACTTCACTGATACACCTGGAAAAAAAATATGCAGACTCTGTGAGTCTTTTTCTTTTATTATTATTATATATCCCCCCTTTCTGCTTGTTTTTGCTGTATTGATTTTTTTGCGTTCTTCGGTGTCTGCTTGTCTCCTGCCCCTTGTGGCAACCCGTCAAGTCAGCTCACTGCGCGTTGACCTTGCCTGCTCACTAGGGGCTTGACTTGCCATGGCGGCTTTGCCCTGCCACGGTGGCTTGCCTTCTCAAGGTGGTCTGCCTGCTCAAGGAGGACCCAGGAACCAAACCCGGGGCCTCCCATGTGGTAAACCGGCGCCCTACCAATTGAGCTACAGCCGGCCCCTCTGTGAGTCTTAATTACTCATCTAAAACCTGGAGATAATAATATTCTCATTACAGGATTGCTGAAATGATTGAATTAGATAATAAATGTTTAAAAAACTGGAAAAGTGTCTGATAGAGAACAGTATTTAACTATGTTTCATATAGTATGCCATTAAATAACAAACATCTTCTTAAAGAAAAATATGTTGGACTATATGGGGCAATGCTTCCATATGTACCTCATGTCTGAAATGACTTTTTAAAATAAAATGATTTTGCCTTGGAATAGCAAATATCTTGAAGTGCAAAAGGAGGTAATAAAGAGGGAATTTTTGTCTAAATAGAATTCCAATATAGTTTGTATTAATTTATATTTGAAATATAAATTAATACAAAAAATAGGAGATTTGAAAGCTTAAAATTAACAGAGGGAGAGAAAAGGTTAAACACAAAATTTTGTATACTTTAATCCTTAAAGAGTAGGGTTTTTTCCTTGTTTTTTATTTACTTTCTTTTGTTTATTTTTGATACATTATATGGAAAAAATAAAAAGCATAAATAGTGCCCAGGTAAGATTATTAAAAAGTGCCTATAATTATAAAAATTTACAATGAGTCACGAATACCAATAAAAATGAGGTTTTACATAAAATATGTAAGTGGTTTTTAATAAAACATTTTTGAGCCATATACTCAAATTTGGTCATTTAACCGTTACTTCTGTTAACATCTTTGCATGTATCAGGTGGATATTAGGTTTCATTTTTGGAATCATTTTAATATTTAGGTAAATTCATTAACCTGATTTATGCTTATAAAACTATGCCATTTCACATTTTAGATTGTTTTTTCTCTGCCCACCAGAGTCTGCCACACAACAGATGCAACCCCTACTTATTTCATAGTCAGGGAAAAATTGGACCTTTTCCAGCCTATAAGATTGCCAAGAGACTTCTAGGGCAGAGGGACATTGGTGCTTACAATGAAAACATCTTCATTATGCTAACTCATTCAGGCTCAGTTTGTAGCAGAAGTGCAAACTATGGATTTATTAATGAAAGAACACTAAGGAGCAAATTTATTAAACATTTGGCTAAACCAATTCTTCTGATATTCAATTTCTCTGCGCTCAATTAGTTTATTTGCCATGAACTTGGCCTTGGGAGGAGTGTTTTCAAATCACAGGATAAAGTGTTCAAAATGTCCCAACTAACCAGAGTAGTTAATTAATTTCAATAAAACAAATTCAAACTCTGGAAAAGATGATAAATGCAAACATAGATTTCAATGTTTTCATCTGCTTGTGAAAAGAAGTGGCATAATCTTTACACTCTGTTCTTTAGAACTTCAAAACCAATTTTAAAAAGCTAAAGTGGGGCTGAAAAAAAACAACAAAATTAGATTCATATTTAGGAGTTTTTCTTCTGCTTATAAAACTTACTATTGTTTATATTCTCCAGTACAAAAGTGTGGTTTCTGCAAAATAGTTACTGAAAAGAAATAGGTTCCACAGAAATATTTGTGGACACTATTGTCTTTTAAATTGAACTGTATAATGTCATTTTATAGGTCAAAAAAGTCAAATAGTTTCACATGTTTCACACTAATAGCTTTCTAGTTACAATCTGAATAATCTGCATTTTTTTAGTTTGGGTGAGTCATTATGCCAGTGGGTCACAAACTTTGATGTACGTTAGAGTTATCTGGGACACTTTAAAGCTTACTAATGCTTTGGGGCCACCCCGGACATTCTGATTTAATTGGCATGTGGTGTTACCTGAGTATCATTTAATATTCTTCCCAGAAGATTCTAATATCCAGCACTGTCCAAACTGCAGTTAGTTATGCATTGTTTTTTAATCCCATAGGAATCTGGTTGCATCTCAATATTCACAAACTCCATTCCAATAGATTCTGATTAGAAGATATAGGGTTGGGAAGCAGATGTGGCTCAAGGGATTGGGCTCCCATGCATCATATAAGAGGTCCAGGGTTCGGTTCCCAGGCCTCCTGGTGAAAAACAAGCTGGACCACACGAAAGTGCTGGGCCACGTGAAAGTGCTGGGCCACACGAAAGTGCTGGGCCACACGAAAGTGCTGGCTGTGCAGGAGAGCTGGCCCACACGGAAAGCTGATGCAGCAAGATGACACAACAAAAAGAGACACAGAAGAGAGAAATAAGAAATAACCCTTTGGAAAAAAATGATATAGGGTGGTCTTCTGGGATTGGCATTTTAAGAAGCAGATAGGGAGTACCACTTTTGAAGAAATATCTAGTGCAGTGGCTTCCACTATGCATGTACTCTAGAGAACATCCAGTTAAAAACAACTAATACAGGACTTCTAGGGGTGAAGCCTAAGCCCCAAATCATCAAATTTCTATAGATGTTTCTAAATTACTGTCAGAGCTAAAATCCACTAGTCTACAGTTTCAATTAGTTATTGTGATAAGCGCTTCAATTTCAAATCAGAAACCATAGTCTGAGTGCTGCAATTCACTTAATAGAGTTATGAATTGGGACAAATCACTGAATCTAACTTAATTTTTTGTCATATGGATTGAATGAAGGCAGAAACCTCAATGTTTTAACTTATAATGATTGAATGAAGGCAAACAAAGCTACTAAACATGGTATGAAATTATTTATTTGTTTTCTAAAAAGCAAAATCAATAACAACAAAATAATCTTGTCATGATCCCAATCCATCTGTCTGTTTTAACTCTTAACGTATCTTGAATGGATTCTAGGATCAGACTCAATCAATGTCCACTAATATTAATGGCAATTATTCATATTTCTACAAATATTTTGTCCCCTGTCTTCAGGACACCAGTGTCCTTTGATTCTCCTCTTACCTTACTGACTGTCATTTCTCAGTCTCTTTGGCTGGTTTGTCCTCCTGAGAAAGTGCTCCAGGGAATAGTTCTGGGAACTCGGTTCTTTTCTACATTTACTCTTTGTCAAGTTGATGTGATTCAGTTAAATGAAAGTGCTGCTCTTAAAGCAGCTGTCATATTTAACCTTAATGTCTTTCTATAGGTAGACATTGATAGTTTAGCTAATTAAAAACAGATGGACTATTTAAACACAGAGAGCAATAAGAGCTCTGCCATTCCCAGGTTGGGCAGTTCATGAAAATAAGATCATTCACAACAGCAGGTGTTTAAAATGCCATCTATGTGATTGGAAAAATATGTGTTGTGCATAGAAGTTACTCGTTCAGGATCTGTTCTCGTCTTTGGAAATGATTTCCTGTTTAAATATGATCTTCAAGTTGTATCTTTTCTAATAAGTCTACCTGATTATAAAAAATAATATTTATAACTATTTAGCATATAGGTTCCTAGATGACCGTGGTAAAATTTTGATAATATTACTAATCCCTTTATTTTTACAATTTTTGGCTTAAAGCTTGGTCTTTGTAACACAATACAATAAAGAAAGATATATTCCTTATATATTGGCCCAATATTGGAATATAATTGGTAAAATGTGAATATAAATTCTGCCCTGTTTTCCATAGCATTGTTTAAAGAACCAGTGGAATAACTTGAAAGTGCATTCTATTGTGCCAGATTGCCTTTGGTTATATTTTTAATACTTAATATTACTAACAACTTTATTTATATTTCTAAATAAAAGATGCAGACTGGTACTACTCATATCATTTTTACTTAACATGTATGGATGCTAACAGTTGATGAATTAGTTCCGTGTGTCTTAGTAATACCAATGACAGACTGAGAAAGTCACAATGAATTGCTTTCTGTATTGCCTTTTACGTATAGCAAGAATCTTTTTAACATTACTCTTGTTAAGGAAAAATATCCATAATTTGGAACTGAAGCAAAAAGATGATTGCATGCCCTTTCAATGTCACTTTTTAACAGGCTTACTTGAGAATTATTTAATTATCTAGGAGACTGCACCTGTTTTACTTTGCTATTTACTATTTTATTGGAGACCTAAACTGTGAAATTAAATGTTAACTTAGAGGTTCCTGTCAGGTAGAAAAGATAAGCCCAAAGGTTTCAGTTTTAAGGGCTAAGGGACATTCACCAGTTTTATTTCTACTAGCAAATTTTTTCAAGTTCCTTTGACTGATAATATAAATATGAATTTTCCTTTGAGCTAGATTTACTCTTATTGGTTCCCTCCCTGATGAATGAAATGAATGAAATGTTTGACACATGTTTATTCTATATTTGTATGAGACCATGCTTTTAACTTTGAAAATTATACTCTATTTTGGAAGTACTAGTCACACCAAAGTGGATTCACATACTGGAGTCAATTACACTGAGTTTCCTGAGAATTGCACCTCACAGGCTGTTTAAGCCCAGGCACATACTTTGTTGGCATCCAGAGTGATTCTCAAGAGACATTAGAAGTTTAACTTCAGTGGTTCTCTGATTCCCTTTTTATTTTTCCTAACTTTTCGTTTTTTACCTTGTTTCCAGTCCTTGGTTAAATTTTGTTCAGTGTCTCATTTGTGCATGACAGGTGAGTTATTCCCAATTGATAACAGCAAAAGTTCGGTATCTAGTTTTATGATCTGATTAGGTGTGATCTCTGTAGAGTGATTGAGGGGGTCTAGTCTCTTTTGGGTGACAGGTGTTTGAGGATCTTGCTTGATGGTCTTTTCAAATGTGTTTGTCTATTTGGGAGAATAAATGAATCAAAATATCCCAGGTTCCCTGGAAAGTAGAACAGCTCTTTGAAATCTGTATTGGTGAGTTTTTATGTCTCTGAATTTAATTTTTAAAGTGGCTGATGTTATAGAATCAGCTCCAAGGTTTGTTATGCATCCCTATGTGTGAATCAAGTAGAACTATTATCTTTCATTTTGTGAGTAGAAATATTTTCCAAGTCTCAAATCGTATTAGTAAATTGGATTATAAAGGCTCTTAAATTAAAGGAGTTCTGTCCCAATTGCTTTATAGAGAATAAACGGGCTTATATAAATTTAATATAAAAAATAAACTGATTTTTATTGCTTCATGCATACTAGGCTTTTAAGAAAAAAATATTTTAACAAAAATTGCTATCTCAGGAGCCTGTCTATATAAGAATACAAGTTCATATAGTTTAGTTGAATATTTTGAACCAGGAGCTCAAATAATTAGGGTTTAAAAAATATATACACATATATTTCCCTGCTGTGTTTACTAGTGCAGAGTATACTATGTATGTATTTTCTATAGGATTTGTACTCATTATCCCTGCATAATGTTTAAGATTGTGAAAATGTAAAAAGTATATGTTCAATTAGATTGAATCATCTTCAAAACATTTTTATAACAATAATTATGCTTGGTAGTAAGTCAGCTTGAACACAATTTCCAAGATGGTTAGGTCATTTTAAAACATGAACTAATCTTATTGACTTGATTAATGAATAATATTTTTTTTAGATAAGTTCTGAATAAACTATGATATTAAAACTTTGCTTACTAAGCTTAGTTTTAAAATATATTTTTATTGTATAGTTATGTATACTAATATTTTATAGTCATATATTATTACATAGTCACATATATCTATATTTGCATTTATATTATATATTTATATATTAATAATTATAATACACATTTATAAAATACAAATTTTCCCATAAATTAAATAATGTCTCTAAAATAATGTATATATTATTTATACATATATATATATGTATAATGTATATATATCTATATATAATATTTAAATATAGCTTTAATATATGTTTCTTATTTTTATTTGCTATAGAGTGGCCAAATTATTGGGCCATGTTCAGGACTGTTTTCATTTCTGCCACTTTTAAAAAGATTTAAAAGGATATTGGTGGCTGTACAAAGTTGTGCTATATATATTTACACTAGCCTGCAAAATGATTGTATAGGATAGACGGTTCTTGCTTATCTATCTCCCCATTTTCTCTGTGAAATAGAAGGCAGTTGCTTTGGTTAAATGTTGTAATTGATATAGGTAGTTGTAACTATAATAAGAACAATATTAACAAAGAAATATAGTGCATGCAAAATTATAAAATGATCTAATGACTTTTAAGAAAAAACAAAGTTTTTTTTTCAGAATATGAAAAAGAATAGGGAAAGACAAAAGATGAGTGTATATGGCAAGTTGTAGAGGCATAGAGAAATGTGAATACTGTCTTGATTTCTAATATTTAGCCTGAAAAGAAGCTTTGAAATGTGTTCAAACTTTGACAATGTTTGCCCAATTTTAATGGGTCTGTTTATAAGAAAGATAGTTTGTTTGCTTTATTTTGTTTTAAAGGAGAGTGTGACTCCTTTACTTCCAAATATTACATTAAGACATAACTAGTCTTTATTTTCTCTTTATTAAAAGGACAATTATTCTTGAAAAATTCATTCTTCTCTTAACCAGGACTATTAATTTTATTAAAAGGTTTTTCTTTAACTTCACCGAAATCTGATCAGATATAGGAAACCTGCTATCAGAAAACTTTTCTGTGCTTTGTGTTGACTTTTACATGTCCCGCATTATTTTTTTAAACAAAGATTCCTCACTTCTGAAAAGGCTAAATTTCCTTACTGTTGTATAAGCTTCTTTTATATACATGCTAAATTATTTTATTGTCCTGATTAAATAGGCAGCTAGTATTTTTCTCAGATACACACGATCCTTCTTAATCAAGTGACCAATCTCTGATAACTGTTACTTGTCTATAATATTGTTGATATTATTCTAAATACCAATAGCATTTTATTTTCTAATAGGTATATAAGAAAGCCCCTTGTCTTTCTTCTTATGCAATCTAACATTCAGTAGTCCTAGAGATACTTCCAGAGTTTTGTGATGTCAATAGTATTTTCATAATAATAATGATAGTGTTTACCTTTTTCATTTTCATTCTTTCAGGTGTCTACTGTGGAATTTTCTAAAGGATATCCAGTGTGATATTACAACAAATCCAATGTGGAAGCAGTTAGAACTATCCAGCTATTTTCTATTAAGATCAACATTAAAGGGATTTGCAAAATATTTAAAGCAATGCCATTCTTCTTACTAATATGTTTTGCTTGGGGTAACAGTTGTTTTTCTAAATATATTATTTATGTTTACAAGTACTGGATTTATTATTATTATTTTAATACAACACAGAAAATGTTGATTAATATAAAAACAAAATCACTTTGGAGTTTTCAAATTTTTAATACCATAAAATTTTATTTAAGTGAAAACCTTGAAAACCAATGCAGTAGGCTATACTCTGTAAACTGAAATGGAATATTTTTAAATGGTATCTGGTACTTACTGAATCAAAGAATATTTGAATCATATAAACAAATATTTAACTGAGTTTTCTTACATGGCAATACGGTTATATTAGTCATCCAAGGGAGTGCTGATGCAAAATACCAGAAATCTGTTGGCTCTTATAAAGGCTATTTATTTGGGGTAGAAGCTTACAGTTATCAGGCCATAAAGAGTCCAACTCAAGTATCATAAGAGTTACTTTTCACCCAAATCTGTTGCCACATGTTGACGCAAGATGGTGGGTGATGTCTGCGAGGGTTCAACCTTCCTGCCTCCTCTTAAGGCTTCGTGGGTCCCCTTTCTTCTGATCTCAGCTGTAGGTTGACATAGGGCTTGTCTCTCTTCCGGGCCTCATTTCTTTCTGGGCTCAGCTGCTCTAGTCTCTTCACAAGCTCAGCTGTAAACTGTCAGACAAATAACTCATCTCTCTTCCCCAGGCCTCTGCCACATCTACGGAGCTGTCTCTCTCCCTCTGAGTATGGTCTCTGTGTGTCTACTTCTGTGTAAGAGTCTGTCTTATTGTCCCACAAAGGGGGCAGGGACTCAACCCTGGACACCCTGATGACATAGTCAAATCAAAGCCCTAATATTAACATAACTTAATCAAAGTTATCTCAGCTGAATCTAATACAATCAAACGTAATCAAATATCTATTTTGGAGTTCATAAATAATATCAAACTGCTACACAAACTAATAGAGTCATAATCTTCCTGGGGATGGAATGGGTTTAGGAAATGAGGAGATAATGTTTAAGTTGTACAGAGTTTCTCTTTGGGTGGATTGTAAAGTTTGGGTAATGCACGGTGGTAATAGTAGCATGACATTGTGAACATAATTAGCAGCACTGAATTATATATGTGAATGTGGTTAAAAGGGGGAAATTTTAAGTTGTCTATATGTTACTAGAAAAAATTTAAAAATAGGATGGTATAACGCAGTGAACCCTATTGTAAACGATAGACAGTAGTTAATATTACAATAAGAAAATGTTCTTCCATGAATTGTAATAGATGCACCACACTAATGTAAAGTGTTAATAATAGGGTGTTAATGGGAACTCTGTATTTTATTCATAGTTTTTCGGTGAACCTATAGCTTTTCTAGTAAATGAAAAAAATAAACAAACACAATTAATCCAGTCTTTTTATGTGTTTGTGAATAATATTGGGGGATTTTATATGACTTCAAGAGGTGGGACTGTTTAAAAAATAATTACCCAAACATTTGAAGGTAAGAAAGAAGATGACTGCCTTTACTACTTTTTATCCTCAAAATCTATTTATTTTCAATTTTCTTCAAAAGTAAAATGCATACACACGCATGGGTATCGACACACGTGCTCTCATATGCATGCATCTCCATATGTACAAAGTGTCTGGCACATAAACACTCCATCAATGGTTGCTACCGTTAGTCCACAGAAACATGAACACAGATACAATTTTACATAGCATCCCTAAGTGTGTACACATGGAATAAAATACACAATATTATTTGAGTGCTTATACTATGTGTCAAGTGCTATGCTCACATCTTTATCTCAAAGCCTCACAACAACCCTATGAAGTATGTTCTGTTGTTTTTCTTTATTTTTAAAGGAACTTTAGATAACATAAATGTTACATCAAAATATAGAGGATTCCCATATACCTCACCCGCTCCCTCCCCCTCCCACAATTTCCCCCGTTAACATCTTTCATTAGTGTGGTATATTTGTTACAATTGATGAACATGTATTAAAGCATTGCTACTAAACCATGGTCTATAGTTTACATTATGTTTTATACTTTGCATTGTACAATTTTATAGGTTTTGACAAAGTGCATAATGCATTGTATCTGTCATTGCAATGTCATGCAGAACAATACCAATGTCTCAGAAATGCCCCACGTTACACTTATTCTTCCCTCTCCCTCCCCTCAGAACCTTTGGTGACCACTATCTATATATCAATGTTACAACTTCTTCCATTACTAGAATAACAATGTTTAATTCAGTCCATAGTTGCATCCCTGCCTTATGTTTGTTTGTTCCTCTATCTTGAGATTTTTGGGGATGGTGATGCCCACTCTGCTTCCAATTAAGAGGGACTTAGATCCCATGGGGCAGATGGATGGAACTGTCTTTCTTGCCTTTATTTTTAATATCATTGCTTAACTACCTCATCCCAAAATTATTCAATATCTAGGAGCACATGATCCATTTGACTTTGCTATTTACTATTAACATGATACCTTGTAGATTTCTGTGAGGTAAAAAAGTTAAATACAAAGGTTATATGTTATGGCCCTATATAGGACATTATGCAGTTTCTAGCAAATATATCTTAGCACTCATTTACTGAATGGCTATTTAAATCTATATTTCTCAAAGTCCCTCTTTGAACCAGCTCAACCAGCTTCTGGTGTCTTCATTAATTAATTGAATAAAATATTTGACACATGATAATTTTATATTTGGGAAATATCTTTTCAGATTGATTTGAAAATTTGCAGGAGCTGTTTAATATCAGCCTTATTAATATGCATAGTTTAAAGATGACAAGGAAGAAAAGATAATCAATTATGTTCAAAAATATAGTTGAAAAAATACATGTTTATCAGAGAGGAAATCAGTTTAAGGCTTGTCAGGTTTTGTCAATTTATTACAATATACCTGGCTGCCCAAATTCTTATTTCTCTTACATATAATTATATTTTATTGTCTCTGCACAAATATTAGCTTTCAGGATTGCTATTAATTGATAGCATAACCCAAAATTAAATTTCTGTTGCCTGTCTATTATAACTATAAATGACTAAGAAGGTACTATCTAGTATTGAAATATATACATGTGTGTTGTAAATGTTTATCTTGCCATTTTGAATTTCTTAATATTTTTCTTACATTAAAGAATTGAGGCACCCAACAAAATATCAGTTTATAGAAATTTCTGTATTTAAAAAAAATACATATATATTTTAAAGTCTCTTATAATATGTGCCTAAATTGAATTTTTTTAAAAGTAGAATACTTATAATTGAAGTTCAGAAAGCATTAATAGATCACATATAACTCACAATATAACTTATAATTGATTTTTAAAACCCTTAAATTCAAAGAACCCCCTGTATTTAATTGGAGCATGAAGTCATAATGCCCTATGTAACATACCATATTTCAGCTTTGACAATTTTAAAAAGTGGTTAAGGTATCAAAATTTTTAAAAGAAATCCATTAATGAAGGAAAAAAATGTTTTTCAAATTGTAAAAATAATATTTTTCCAAAATGGGAATCTGGACTAATATAAAATAGTACAAATCAGATAGTAGGTCTTATGTATAATTCCAGGCATAATCAATATGAATTTCACAGCATCTTTACTCATCCTTTTAATATCTCTCCTATTTTCACTGCAAAATGCATAAAGGAGTAAGGAGGGAAAAAGACAAAGAGAATCTATAAAAAAATACCTAGTTTTAGTCATTATAAATGCTCAGATCTGAAATTTTCTGGTTTAAAACAGAAAATGCTAAAGAAGTGAGCACTTTCAATTTTAGAAGTTCTATAGTTTTAATTCAGAAAGGTGAGCCTTCTAATACACAGCCACAACAGGAGATACTCATTCTCATTGCATAGATGTGGGTGGAATGATGAAAACAGAGAAAACTGAAATGTAATTACTATGACTGGTTTAGACCAATTGGAAGATACATTTCCTAGGACTTAATTAGGGGCTACTGTACCCGACCTTTATCACTCATTGTAGCAATTTGATATTATTGATGAATTCTGAAAAGAAATATTGGATTATGTTTGTAAACTGGTCTTTTCCTCTGGGCATATTAGAATGTAATAGATTCAGAGGTTTTACTTTTACTTAATTAAATTATGATTAGGGCTTTGATTGGGCCACATCAGTAGGGTATTGAGTCCCCGCCACTTGGTGGGTGGGGACTCACAGATAAAAGACATGCCAAAGGACAGAGTTGAGGCTTTGATGCTAGAGTCTTGAGCTGGATCCCCAGAAAGTAAGCATACAAAGGACCGTGGTCATGAGGAAAGAGAGAAGGAACCAGGGAGAGAAACAAGCCATTTGCCTAATAGTCTACAGCTGGTCTTGTGGAGATACCAGAGCAGCTGAGAGAGGCAAGCCTTGGGAAGAGAAGAAATCAAGAAGCCTGAACCCTTACAGACGTCGGCAGCCATTTTGCTCCAACACGTGGCAATAGACTTTGGTGAGGGAAGTAACTTACGCTTTATGGCCTGGTAAATGTAAGCTTCTACCCCAAATAAATACCCTTTATAAAAGCCAACAGATTTCTGGTATTTTGCATCAGCATCCCTTTGGCTGACTAATACACTCATACACCCCTCTTCAAATACAACCACACTTCGCATATTGACATGTCCTGTGATTACTGTCATGCATCAATGCATAATATAACTTTTTTCTAAATAAAATATTGGATATGGTCTTTTAATATCTATTACTGTTACTTGGCAATATATTCTGTGATATTTTCTTGTCAGTAAATTTTTCCCCTAGAGTATTATGTTAATTGACTATAAATGATTCACAATAATATATTGAAACAATAAGTTGTGGGTTTTTAGATATTTACAATTTTTCAGTAATAAGAATAACCCTTTAGTGGAGATTGTGATAAATGATAAATTTTTGCACATATTATTTGTGAGAAAATGTCCTCTTTAGGCCTCATGTGCTTCTGCACACCTTGCTGGTTTGTCAATAATATCTGGTCATGACTGCTCGTTACCCAAGTCATTTCTTAGGATTGTGTTTGTAGATGCTCTGTGTAGATTCCCACCAACCAGCACCACAGGACAAATAGCATGCTTGTTTCCTGATTCCTATAAATGCAGTGGATTCCCCAAGCTTAGTGCTGTTCAGCAGCAATGCAGACTCACCATATATGCAACATTCATTTGAGCCCTCTGTGTTGTGCCTATGGATCCTGTTGGCTAATGGAACTGATGCAAAGGTGCTGATGTTCATTCTACTTGCTATGCTATGAGTAACAAGGTCTTTGTCTATGATCTGGGAGTTTCACATCTTCTTTCAGCATTCATGCTATTATTCTTTTAGATGCTGCACATTTTTGTGAAACTGATTTTTAATATTTTATATCATATTTTGCTTTATATGTTCAACTAAAATACAAAACATTTTCACCAATTCCATTACATATATCAGTTTGATTTGATTTTATTGCATGCAACATAAATGTAAGCTGTCCACCTAAAAAGACTTAATGGGAGTTATATTGGGAACCTCATCTGTGAAAGGAAATTTATGAAAATATGATTCTGAATTGATGAGATGAAGAAGAGATTTAGGATTACCGATATGAAGAACCAAAGAATCATATCTTCAGTTGCCTCTATGGGTATTTATAAGGTTAAATTGTTTTGGATATTACCAGATATTTTAGTATTTCAAGCGCCAAAGTGGAAGCATCCAAGTGCTATCACTCAGTTATATGTCCACATCAGCGGGTGGATTGGTGGGTTCCACAATTGGGAGATAGTGCCCAAAGGAAGTGAAAGGGAAGCAACCAGCCAATCCATAAATGCCCATTACAGAATCATTATACTTTTTTAAATTTAGAGTTTGCTAAAATTTTCCAGCATGATTTATAATTTAAATGGGCTTCCCATTTTGTCATTATTAAGCAGTATTTGGCTGTTTAGTTGAAAACAGTAGTCCTCATCATGTTCAAATTTATCTTTCCATTTAAGGTTTACCAAGAACTTTAATATGGGATATATATTTAATTTTATTACTTTATTAACATGCCTATCATAATTTTCTCCTATATTTTAGAAATATGGACACATGTTATAATATTAAATAATCCTTTCATTGTTGCTTTAAACACAAATCTTTTGAGTTATTGTAAAAATAAATGCACAGATTTGCATTTCCTTAATGACTAATGAAGGTGACAATATTTTCATGTTTATTGGCCATTTCTGTATCTTATTTGGAAAAATGGCTATTCAATATTTTCCCTATTTTTAAATTGGTGGTATTTGTCTTTTTATCATTAAGTTGTTAGTATACTTTATATAGTCTTGATACAAAACCCTAATCAGATAAATGATTTACAAATATTTGTTTTCTCATTTAGTTGTTGTCTTTTCCCTGTCTTGATGGCATTTTCATAGTTTATGAGATTATAACTTTACTGTAGTCCAATTTATCTATTTTTTTATTTTGTCACTTCTGCTTTGGTATTATGTCTAAGAAATCAACCCTAAAAACAAGGTCATGAAGCTTTACTCCTATGTTCTAAAAGTTTTACAGATTTAGCTCCTACATTTTGGTGTATGATCCAATTTGAGTTAATTTTTGCATATGGTGTGTGGTAGAGGGTTGAATTTTTTTCTTTTCCATGTCAGTATCCAGTTGTTCCAGTACCTTTTGTTAAAAGACTATTCTTTCCCTGTTGTATTGTCTCACTACCCTTGCCAAAATCAATTTTAATGGATTATTTGCATATGCTCAATTCTATTCCGTTGATCTACATGTCTATCTTTATGCAAGTGGCATTTTGTCTTAATTATTATAGCTTTCAAATTGGGAAGTGTTAGTCCTTCAAGTCTGTATTCATTGTCAAGATTTTTCTGATTATTCTAGGTCCCTTGCTTTAACATATGAATCTTAGGATCAGCTTGTCAATTTTTGCAAGAGCAGCAGGTGGGATTTTGATAGGAACAGTGTTGAATCGGTAAATCAAGTTGGGCAATATTGCAATCTTGACAATAATAAGTGCTCAGATCGATGGTCATAGGATATCATTTAATTCACTTAGATAATCTTTATTGCAACAATGTTTTGAAGTTTTCTGTGTTTAAACTCTAACAGTTATTTTGTTAAATTTATGTCTAAATTTTTTTTATTTTTAATGCTATTGTAAATGAAATGATTTCCTTAATTTCATCTTTGGAATATTATTTCCTACTGTAGAGAAATACATTGGATTTTTTGCAGATTGATCTTATATACTGCAATATTGCTGAAATCATTGATAATTCTAGTAGTTTTATTCTAGTTCCTTAGGATTGTCTATATATATATATGATCATGTTATCTGCAGGTATAGTTGTACTTTCTTTCCAGTCTTCATGCTCTTTTTAAATTATTATCTAATTGCTGTAGCTAGAACATCCAGTATAGTGTTAGTCAGAGGTAAGGGTAGTAGACATCCTTGTTTTATTCCCAATATTTGGGAAAAAGCATTCAGTCTCTCATTTTAAATATGACATTAGTTGTGGTGTTTTCTTCTATTGCTAACCTGTTGAGTGTTTTGTCATGAAAGAGTGTGGTATTTTGTCAAATGCTTTTCCTGCTTCTGTTGAAATGATCATGTAAATTTTGTCCTTTACTCTATATTTAGTATATTACATTAATTGGTTTTTGGATGCTAAACTTACCTTGTATTACTGAGTTAAATTCCACTTGAACACAGTGTTTAATCCTTATTATATGTCATTGGATTTTGTTTTGTAGTAGCTACTTGAGGATTTTTGCATCTATTCTTAAGATATGTTGTTCTATAGTTTTATTTTCTTTTGATGTCTTCTTATGTTTTGAAGCATTTGTGAGGGATTGATATTGGTTCTTCTTTGAATGCTTAGTAAAATTCACCAGTGAAGTTATGAGTTTGTCTTTGTGGTAAATAAATTACTAACTCAATCTCTTTATTTCTTAGATATCTACTCAGAATTTCTATTTCTTCTTGAGTCCATTTTGATAATTTCTGTTTGTTCTAGGAATTCTAGGATGAAATTCACAGTTGATCTAAATTACCTAATTTGTTTTTATACAATTGATCATATTCTTATATAGTTTTTAATTTTTCTTAGGTCAATAGTGATATCCCCTCTTTCACTCCTTATATATTATTTTGACTGTTCTATATCTTTTTTTTTTCTTGGTCTAACAAATGTTTGGTTACTTTTGTTGATCTATTCAAGGAAGCATTTTTTTTGTTTTATTAATTTTCTCTCTTATTTGTCCATTTCATTTATTTCTGCTCTAGTCTATTATTGCCTTTCTTCTTACTCTGATTATAGTATGCTCTTGTGCTGGTTTCTTAAAATAAAAGTTAAAGTTGTTCATTTGAGATATTTCTTCATTTATATATAGACATTTACAACTATTTATTTCACTATTAGCACAGCTTTATGTGCTCCCTGTATGTTTGCTATGGTGTTTTCATTTTCATTCAGCTCAAAATATTTTATAATTTTTCTTGTGATTTTTGTTCAACTCATTGACTATTAGGAATGTGTTGTTTAATTTCCACATATTTGTGGATATTCCAGTGTTTTTTTTGGGGGGGGGATTTATTTTTTATTTCACAGCATTGTTGTCAGAGGAAATAATTTGTATGATTTCAATACTTTTAAATATAATGAGGCTTGTTTTATGGCCTAACATATAGCCTCTCATAGAGAATGTTTCATGTGTGCTTGAGAATAATGTGTATTCTGCTGAGGTTGGATGAAGGGCACTACAGATCGAGTTGATTTAAAGTTCATCTTCTAATTTATTGTCTTCTGCCTAGTTAATCTATCCATTATTAGAAGCAGTATATAGATTTCTCAACTATTATTGTTACAATCTCTGTTGCATATTTCAATTCTGTCAGTTTTTGCTTCATATATTTTGTGGTCTGTTGTTATGTATGTAAAACATTTTATCATATTAAGTGATTATTGTATCAGTTTGGCAGTTTGATATAGTTATGAATTCCAAAAGTAGATTTTGGATCATGCTTGTAAACTAATCTGTTCATCTGGGCATGATTAATTTATGATTAGGGTGTTGACTGGGCCATGTCAGGAGGCCGTTGAGCCCCATCCCTTGGTAGGTGGGGGTCTCAAAGATAAAAAGACATGGCAAAGGACAGAGTTGGAGTAGTTTTGAATTGGAGTTCTGCTGTTGGAGTCTTGAGCTGGAGCCCTGGGAAGAGAGCTTGGTCATGAGGAAGGAGAGAAAGCCCCGGGAAAAGAGACGAGCCATTCACCTGAGAGTCTACAGCTGGCCTTGTGGAGAGAGGCAAAGCCTAGAGAGCCTTATAGTCTACAGCCAACCTTGTGGAGGAAGCAGAGGAGCTAAGCCTGGAGAGAAATGGAGCCCCGGGAAGAGAGGAACCCAAGAAGCCTGAACCCTGGCAAATGTCAGCAGCTGTCTTGCTCCAACATGTGGCAATGGACTTTGGTGAGGGAAGAAACTTACACTTTATGGCCTGGTAACTGTGGGCTTCTAGCCCCAAATAAATACTCTTTATAAAAACCAACCGATTTCTGGTATTTTGCATCAGCACCCTTTTGGCTGACTAATACAATTATATAACTTTATAATTTATATACCTTCTGAAAAATTGATCCTTTATCATTATGAAATATCCCTCTTTATCACTAGTCAATCTTTTAAAATATATTTGCATGGTGTTAATATAGCCACTTCAATTCATTTGTGGTTGTTATTTTCTTGGTATATCACAGTCCATCCTTATACTTTCAAACTAATTATATCTTTGAATGTAAAGCATATCTCTTTAGACAATATGTAATTGAATCTTATTTATTTTCAATATCATTATCATTGGATTGTTTAATCCATTCACATTTATGTTATTGATATAGTAGCATTTTATATCTGCCATTTGACCATTTTATTTCTTTATGTCCCATTAATGGTTTCTTTGTTTCTTGTTTCTCAATTCCTGTTTTACTGAATTCTTTTGTATTAAGTGGAATTTAAGTGTAACTTAATTCTTCCAATGATTTTAACTACTTTTAAAATTTTTCTTGCTGGATTCTTTAGAGCTTAAAATATACATCTTGATTTCTCAGAATCTATTTTAGATTTGTACTAACTTAGTTCCATTGAAATATAGACTGTTTACTATTATATACCACCACACCCTCCTCCTTTTGGTGTTATTAATGTTATACATTTTACATCTTTATATGTTATAAGCCCAACAATAAAATTTTTAATTATTGTTTTATATAATCTCATGTATTTTGAAAAACCTGAGAGGAGTACAAGTACATATTCAGAGAGTTTTGTTACATTAACCTTTTTTTAATACATTTTATTTATTTATTTATTTTTAAAGATGCTTTAGATTTCATAAATGTTAAATAAAAAACATAAGGGATTTCCATATGTCCCACTTCCTCCCCCTCCCACACTTTCCCACATTAACAACATCCTTCATTTGTACATTTGTTGTACATTTGTTACAATTGATGAACACATATTGAAGCATTGCCACTAACCATGGATTATAGTTTATATTATAGTTTTACATTCTGTCTCACACAATTTTGTAAGTTATGACAAAATATATAATGACCTGTGTCTGCCATTGCAATATCATGCAGGACAATTCCAATGTCCAGAAAATGCCCCCATATTACACCTATTTTTCCCTCTCCATCCCCTCAGAACCTCCTGTGTCCACTGCCTCCACATCAATGATAAAATTCCATTGCTAGAATAACAATAAGTCTATAGTAGAATAATAATAAGCCTACTTTAGTCCATTGTTCATTCCCCAATCTTGAGGATTTGTGGATGGTGATGCCCCCATTGCCTCTAAATTAGAGGAGGATTAGAACACATTTGGGCAGATGGATGGGACTATCTTGCTTGCACCTGTAGACTCTCTCTGTTCCTTGGGATGGGTGATATCTATCATCATCTCCTTGTTAGTTGCCCTGGGGGAGTCTAATGAACTGGAGAGTAGGTGTTGCAACTCTGCTGAGATTCAGGGCCCAACTGGCTCATGGAGAGTCCAAAGATTTAAGATTCTTGGACATACATTTATCAACTCTAGTACTAACTATAGGTTCAAATAGAAGGGGAAGAAGAGTCATGTGTAGGGAAACCACAACTGATTCCAACTTTGCCACACTGGGGAGCATAAATTCCAAAACAGGGCCCACTGGCTGGCAAGATGCCAAACTCCTGAGTTGTCTGCCCTGCCTATAGTGTCTAGATATCTCTAGAGCTCTCAGGAGCCCCTCTATTTGAGACAATACTTACTGTGGTAGTCAATGAGATTCTGATGAGATGTGCATAAGCGTAATCTCTGGAATGACCACCCGACGCACTTTGAAATCTCTTAGACATATAAATTCATTTGTATTTAGCCTTTCCCCTTTTTGGTCAAGGTCTTTTTCCAGGCGCATTGCTAGTTGGGGCTCAGTAGTAATACCAGGGTGCCAGGGAGGCTTATCCCTGGGATTCATGTCCCATTCTAGGGGGAAGGAGGTGCATTTATATGTTGAGTTTGGCTTAGAGAGAGGCCACTTTTGAGCAACAATAAGGCCCTCAGGAGGTAACTCTTAGGCAACATATAATACTAGGCTAAGTCTCAATTTCAAAAGAAAAGGTTCATAAGTACAATCATCAATACCAAGGGCTCATCACAATGCTCCGTCCTCCTTCACTAGACACACCCCTGTACTTGGGGGATTCTTGCTATCCCAATAGAGAATGTAGCAGAGCTCTCCAGCATGGGAATTCAATAATCTTTTGGTTGTTGTGTGGATCTCCGCCCACAGTGAAAATGCCCCATGAATACTTGAACACATTCATATATGTTATAGGTATGCATCAGGTGAATCCCCTCCCATACATGCCAATATGTCAAGCACTCAATATTATTGCAAGTAACTATGAATCTTAATCTTCAAAGAGTGAAACTTATTAGTTACCATAAATCCTGAGGGAAGGGAGAGGGAAGAATAGAATCGATGGAACACAGGGCATTTTTAGGGCATTAGAATTATTCTACATGGTGTTGCAATAATGGATTCAGGCCATTTTAAATTTCATCAAAATTTATAAATATGGGTGCCCCAAAATATAGATTATAATGTAAACCTTTGTCCATGGTTAGTAGTAATGCTTCAATATTTGTACATCAATTGTAACAAATGTACTATCCACATGTAAAGTGTTATTAATGGGGGGAGGGGAAAGGGGTGAGGGCATTGGGTTAATGGGAATCCCTTATATTCGGTACATGACTTTTCTGTAACTTAAAACCTCTTTGAAGATAAAATGAAAAAAAATATATACTGGGAATTTATGTGGAAGAAAATGTCACTGCACATACAAGACAACTGATCTTACAGTGATGAAAGACATAATGTATAAAAATTTTTGTATTATTTCAAAATTTTTTTAAAAATTGTATTTTATTTGTTATTTTTAAAACAATCATTATTATTTCATTTTCTTGTTATTTGGTTATTTGTTGGCTTCATTTTTGGAGAGGTTTTAGATCACAGAAGGGTCATATATTAGCCTTATTTTTTTTTTTTAAGATTTATTTATTTTATTACATATCTCCCCTCCCCCCCGCTGCGGCAACTCGCCGAGAGTGGTCACTGCACAGGCGCGGCTTTTCCCGCTTGTGGGCGGTCTCTGCGTCCGTTCACGGCCGGCTTTCAGTTCGCGGGTGGCTGGCTGCGCTCCATCCGCGGGCGACCTGCCCTGCCCGTGGCGGCTTTTGTCCTGTCCGTGGCAGCTTTTTGCCCTGCCCACGGCGGCTCCGGCCCACCCATGGCGGCTTGCCCTTCTCAAGGCGGTCTGCCCACTAGGAGAGGTCCCCGGGAACCAAACCCGGGGCCTCCCATGTGGTATGCCGGCGCCCTATCCACTGGGCTATCGAGCCGGCCCCTTAGCCTTATTTTTTGTTTGTGGTTCTTTTCATTTCTTCCTGTGGATTCAAGTTACTAACAGTATTATTTCCATACTCCAATATAGCTTTGTTCCCCCCATCTTCCTTGTATTATTTTTACATATGTTGCATTTCCACATTGTATACTATCTCATACTATTATAAATTGTATGATTTTATAAACAATATGTATAAAATTACATACATGTTATTTTATACAAATGCTTTTTAAATCAGTCAAGACAAGGAAGGAAAAGAAATGTGCAATCATACTGTCTTTTGCAATTACCTACATAATTACATTTACAGCTCCTATTGCCCCTTCCCCACCCTATGGTTTAGAAATAGTATTTGTTGTTGCTTGCTTTCAGCCTGAATAAATTCCTTAATATTTCTTGTAAGGCAGTTTTGCTAGCAATGGATTCTTTCAGTTCTTGATTACCTAATATAGTGTTCATTTCATCTTCATTTTTGGAATATAGTTTTGCAGGATATAAAATCTTGGTTCACAATTGTTTTGTTTTGTTTTGTTTTGTTTTGTATTGTTTTGTTTTAATGTTCAGAATATTTAGTCATTCTCCTTCATTTTACCTTCTGTTGCTTATGATGAGAAGTCAGCTGTTAATCTTACTGGCATTCCCTATTACATCATGAGTAATTCTTCTCTTGCTGTATTCAAGATTTTCTCTTTGTCCTTTTTTGACTATTATGTGTTGGGGTATGGATGTTTTGCATTTCTCCTAGTTGGAATTCATTGAACTCTTTAAATATGTATAATTTTTTCATAAAACTTGGAAAGGTTTCAGTCATTAGATCTTTGAATGTTTTTCTGCCCTTTTCTTTCTCTTCTCACCTTCTGGTATACCTGTTATACATATTTTGGTTAAATTAATGGTGCTCCATATTCTCTGCAGCTCTGTTACTTTTTCTTTATTATTATTTTCTCTTTTCTTTAGATGGCATAATCTTTATTGATCTGTCTTCAAATATGTTGATTCTTCTGTCACCTCAAATTTACTCTTAAGCCCCTCCACTAATTTTCCTTTCATTTATTGTACTTTTCAACTCCTGAATTTCCATTTGATTCTTTTTAACAATTTTGGTGTTAATATATGCTATTTGATGAGACATTATCATCATACCATCCTTTAATTCTTAAGCTTAGTTTCCCTTAATTATTTGGGCATATTTCTAGTAACAATTTTAAAGTCTTTGTCTGCTAACTACACTATCTGAGCCCCTTTAAATGAAAATTCTTTTGGCTGTGATTTCCTGCATATGAGCCACATTCTCCCATTTCTTCGCATGTACAAAACAATTGTTTGATATTGGATATTTCAGATGATGTATTAAGCTGGATACTGATTCCCACCTATCCCCAGGAGTTTTTATTGTTGTTATTTGTATTGTTATTGCTTAGTTATCCTGTAAATTCTCTTTCCCTCAAAATAAGTCACCTCTGATGTCCCTACTCCCTTTGTTTTTATGCCTTAGGCTGGCTCCCTAGGTTATGCTTAAACCTCCTTCAACAGTTAGACATACACCTTTTACCACTAGATGCATGTATGTGGCTTGGAGGCTGCTGTCACAGCAGTTTATATTTATTTGACCCACATCCAAGCAGGGAATAATAACTTGGAACTTCACTCTCTAACTACTCCTGCGGTGTAGTCTTGGACATGCACACAGTCTCCCAGATTGACAGAAAAGGTCTGATTTTATTTTTAAGTTTGGCTTCCTAGAAGTCAACCCTGGATTGGAGTAGCTTATTGTTTGCTCAGTGTTTGGTAAATTGTTGTATTTAAGCCTCTTGTATCAGTGTGGTTCCAACCCTCTGTTGACTGAGTGCATGGCTTGGGGAACACTTTTAGTTATGTTCCACATGCTGTTCTGATTGCCCTGCAGTTTAGCATTTGTGCACAACAGCACCACAGCTGACTCATCCTTCAAGGTCTCTTCTTGTCCTTTCTCTAGATCTCTCTATTAAACTTCTGGGTGGTCAGCATTTTGCTTATATAATGGATCTCTCAGCTTCCTCTTAATTACTTTACACCAAGATAGCCTTTAATTTTGATAAGTCCCTTATGCATGGATTTCTCAGTTCTCTTTTGAAAATCAAGTCAATTTCCTCATGCAGAAGATATGAAGCTATTTGTCCTCATAGTCTGCCTTTCCCTGCAGAAAGAACACCTGATCACTTGATGGTTAGCCTCCTGTATCAACTTGGCCAGTTAATAGTGCCCAGTTGTTTGATCAAGCAAGCACTGGCCTAAATGTTACTTTGAAGATATTTTGTGGACTTAAATCATTAGTAATTTGATTGCATCTATTGGCGATTACATCCACAACAAACTAAGGAGATTGAGACATCTCTTTCAATTAGTTGAAGGCCTTAAATAGGGGAAGTGGTGATTTCAGCAGCCAGAAGGGATAATTTTAATCTCTACTTCTGCTAGTCAACCTCTCCTGGAGAATTCATCAAAAACATTTATCAAAGTTCCCAGGTTGCAGCCTCACATTCATGTGAGACAATTTTATAAAATCACATAATATTCACAGATATCTCCTGTCAGTTCTGTTTCTCTAGAAAAGCCTGACTAATACATCACTGCAACATAGATGGGAGTAGGAGCCCACTTTTCCTGGCTTTAAACTCCTTCTCTACTGGTGGACTTAGGGGGGATGGTATAGCACCTGATTTTCTCAGCTTGCCTCTGATGGCAGGTGACTTCTGCCCTATAAGTTAGCTTTGGCAGGAGCTATCATGGTCTGAGAGTTTTCCCTCTGCTATGCTTAGGGTAGAGCTTCCACCCTATTAGTGGAGGGTAGTTTGGGGTAGAGAGACCCTGTCCTTCCTATTTTCTCTCCATGGAATAGGCTTCTTCAACAGAAAGCTGGAATTTGGGAGGGGGATGAGAACTGTTAAATGTCTGCCCCTCCCAGGGTGAAACCATAAGTCCCAGACTCATATCCTAGGGAAGAGGGAGCTTCAGATTTCTTGGCTGCCCATTCCCAGAGTAGAGCACCTGGTATAGAGCTTCCATAACAAAGAACTATAGGGGGCCGGGAATAATGTAATGGGTCATGGCTCAGATGCCACAAAGTCTTGTAGTTCTTATTAGGTTTAGTATATTTAATAGAATGACTGTTTCTCCATTTGCTGTATATTTGAAATTAGTTCCTCTTTTTTACAGTGGAAGCAGGTATAGATAGATTATATCACTTATTCAAAATCAGAATAGTTTCCACACACAATCAGTATTATAAATAAATAGTATCTCCATAAGTAATCTGTAGCTTTTACAATTGTGGATTTTTAAAAGCATAATCTGAGGCAGGGCTTTTTGTGACAGCGATTTGTTCAGAAAATGGTCTCAGGAGAAGGAGAGCAAAGGAGCTAGACTAGGGCAGGGAAAGAAAGCTAAATATGGATGTGGTTTTAGCTGGAAAATAGCTATAGCCTGGTACTATGGGAAGATATGGAGCACAAATTGCACCATAGAAATGCCCTCCCCCCTGAGGCAAGTGTACCATCTTTCTCTACCCTGAGATGGTCAATTACTGTCTGCTGGCTACCATGGGTTTGGGTGGATATGACCTCCTGGGCACCTTCATTCTCTGAACCATTTCCAGAGAAGAAGGTCATTAGCAGGCAACGCTCACAGTTGCTAGGGGATGGGTGTCCCAACCTGGTAAAGTGGATTTTGGCAGGCCACAAACCATTTATACTGTAGTGACATTCTAACTGCAGCTGGAGTCATTCCATAAAATGTCTGGTAAAAAAGAAATTCTGGAATCATTATCTTGTGATTGATATTCTCAAGTTAAATTAATCCATAGCTATCCTATCCAGCAACTACAATCTTCACCAAAATATAGAGATGGTAGGTATTGAAAGATAAGTTAACTTTAACCAACTCACTAATTCACAGAAAAATGATTCACCTAATATTTTAGCTTTATCATATCTTTTCTCTTCCCATTGCCACCAGTTTTCTCCATGTACAAATATTCTTTTGAAATTTTCCACTAATTTCCTCATCTCTTGGAGAAAGAAGTGATTGCCTCCTTCTTCTTTGTTAATCATTCACTTGCTTCTTTTCTTATTTTATGCCCTTTTCTCTATACCTTTTTTTATATCTTCAGCCTTCCTTTTGTTTTTCCTACCATGCCCTTCTTTTCTTCTGACATCGGACATGGTTAATCTCCCCTAATCCAATCATAATTTTCTTTAAACAAACTCACCCACTTTTTTGTGAGTTCTTTTTGATTAAAAGGTTTCTTTTTATTTATCTCTTTCCCCACTCTATTTTGTACCTTTAAACCTGCAACGGTTTAAATCTATGTTGTTTTTTTTTAAGGATATCTATTACCTCCACAATATGAAATCAAGGTTCCTCTTTTTACATAGCCTTTCATTGTATAACCATATACTCTTCTTGAAAGCTCCCTTCTCTTTTGTCTCCTAGAACACTGCATTACCCAAGAGCGTTTATTCCTCTGGTTTTATTCATTCACATATAGTTTACTACTCTTACATCTAAAGACTGTTTTTGGCTTTTTTATATTCTCTGTCTACTTGTGCTTTCTCAACATTTTTATCTGCTCTTTATTACACTTATTAGACTATTAATAAAGTTGATTTATTTTCCCAAGTTCTAATGTTGCACTTTGAAGATGCTGTTGTTGACCTTTACCTGGAAAACTCAATAAACTTTCAAGAAATTCTAAGTGAAAGTATTTCAACCCCTCCTCACAAATTTGGGGCCTCTTCTCTCTTTGTCTTTCTCTGACTCTCTTTCCCTCTTTCTCTCCCATTTTCCTAGTCACATTAAGTAATTAAGAAAAATATTTGAGAGATATTTAAAGCCTTCTTTTCTTTAGCATTTAAATGTAGCTTCAATCCAAATTACATAGTTTCTATTTAAAACATGCTTCTTTAATCCTTGCAAATGTTATCTAATTTTTTATTATAATAAAAAAGTGAATGGCCTTTCAAATCACTATTCTTTTCACAGTAATAATGCAGAAAGTGATAACTAAAAAAATGAAAAGACATTTGTTGGTTGTATCTTACATTGGTTCATCTCTAAAGGTTGGTAATTGTACTTAAAAGTTAAAATTAGCTTTAAGAAACGATCCATAATTGTCATTTAATTGGAGAATAGATTGCAGATGATTAACTGTGAGTAATTTATACATAATTTCAATGAATGTTAATATCTCAAAAATAAATTTAATATTTATTTTAATAATTGTAAAATTAGAAAAAATAAGCCTCAAATTAAATTCATAGTTAACAAAATATTAAATATTTTGAATGGAGTAAATGTAATACTATAAAGTATTATGGTTTCTATTCCAGGGGAAAATTTTTTAAATTATATTTGTTACTTTTGTCAGCCTTTATATATGATTAAAAACAAATTTTCTGTGATTCATTGTATTCTTGAAAATACATTTTAATCTGAATTAATATATACAGTTGCATTCTTTTCACTCCTCCAAAAAGAAAGGATTTAAAGAGATGTCTTTTGAGGTCATTCACAAAAATATAGTAGATAGTAGGTTATAATTAATATTTGTATTCATTTTGAATTCATTAAATTCATATTTTATTTAATAATTACTAATATGATTGCATCATTACATGCATCTAAGATTATTAATTTCATTTGGTTAAAGCAAAACAGGCATCAAAAAGTTTGGCATTCCTAAAATATTTTATACAATTAAATTTCAGTATTAATTTTAAATATAATGTAGTTTTTCATTCTTTGCAGGATATTTTGTAGATATATACATATATTTTAAGGTCTATAATCAAGTTCTTAATACATCAAGTTAATATATACTCAGTACTTTCAGATGCCTGCAAATGTGAAACATCTGAAAAGTTGTTTTTCCTTGTGTCTGTTAAGAAAATTAGTGAAGAAACTTTCTGTAGATAATCTTAAAGTATCAAATAGAGATAACTGTATCACTTGAACAAAAATTTTCAGGGGAATGCATCTTCATTCAAATCATGGGACAATAGGGAAGTGGAAGCCTATGGGGAGAAACAATTTTTATTTTGAAAATACATTTATTTTCCTTTCCTAGAAGCTAGGTCTTTATTGCCACTTATTGCTATAGCCACCACTGCCTTACTTAAAGGATAATTCCCAAATGAGAAGTTCTACCTTGGTCAGAAAGTAAGGTTTTCCTTCATACCATCTTCCCCACTATGCATGAAAAATTCCACAACTCTTGTCCTGAAATGGTATAAGTATATCTTGGCAGATTGTATTAATGAGAGTTTGATGCTGTGTCCTTCCACTCTTACTCCCCAGTCTTCAAGATGCATGGTCCTTCTTAAAGCTTTTCCTCCATTCCTTCCATTCCAGGTCAACCTTCTCCTTATTCCTCCAGTTTCCTCTAGCCCTAGTTTTATCTATTTAGTGTAAGCAAACTTTCAAATCTTTCCATTTTCTACTTAGGTCAGAAGGTTTTAGTGTATGCATTTCTGCTTCACTGAAAACTGGGGGAAGGAAAAATTCTCCGTTAGAATTCCAATGAAAGAATAATGAAGGAGTGAAATAATTACAAAACTCAAAGATTAATTCCTGGAAATATAATGCTACCTTCCAATCCTAAGTACTTTCAGACTTGGACCTCTAGGCTACAGAATATTGTGAACCCCAAATTTAATGTTATTAGGTAACACAGATGTAGATAAAAGACTTGGAAACTGTTAAGGTAGAGCTGGGAGATGGGAGTTAAATGAACACTCTTAAGCACGGGTAAGTAATTGAGCTTATGAATAGAAAAAAACTTGGCTTTCAAATAGCCAGAAGACCCACATAATGAAACACAAGGCACAGATGGAAGTCAAAATTATTGCAAATAAATTCAAACAACTAAGTAAAAAACTGAGCCAGGAAACAGAAAAATAGTATAGACAACGAGGAAACAAGCATCTCATTAAACAATTCAGGTTGCATGGAATAGAAACACAAACCAATAAAGAGGTGAACAGGCTAATATTTCCCTCCAAGGAGGAAACGAAGAGTAACTAACTAAATGTAAATGGTAAATACAAGACCATTTATTTCAAGCCAGAATTTTTTTATATGTTTCTTCCTAGAACAGAAACTAATCAAAGTTGTAGTATAACTTTTATATTCCAGTTAGACTCATTTAGTTTTTTAAAAAAATGAAAAACCAAGGATGAAAGTGAAAAATGTAAATATAAAAGCCTGTTTAATAAAGGTATAATTTCAAAGATTATACATTAATTTCACTCTAAACATCTATTATTTAGACCCTCTGAAATGGAAAAAGAGGAAAAAATAATGTTTTATTCTAGATTAAGGTGCAACAGTAAGCTTGTCATCCAACAAGCTGTCAAGTTGTTCACAACTCAATAGGCATCAAGTATTGGCCAAGTATCAACCTTAGGAACTGGAATTTCCTTCAAATTTTGCCCATTAATCATTAAGCTGTGTTAATGTTACCATCTGCTTGATTAGGACAAAGAACATTTTATTTGACAAGCCTTCTATGATGACACATAGATAGATGAGTATCAAATAAAATGAAACATTTAATCTGATGTGTATTTTATATCATGCCCTCTCTCAATTAATTGGAAAGTTCCTTGGCCAGGAGGAAACACAATGTACTAAGATATTTGGATACATGAGGCTGATGGATACTGTAAAATATTACTTACTAACTATGATCATGTCTAGATTCAACCTGCTTCAACACCATTCTGACTAGTAGCAATATTAATGGTTGTGAAATTCTTATATCAAGACTTTAAGAAGTCCTATCTAATAATTTTTTTCTGAAGCAAATTTACTTAATCCTGCGCATTCTGCATGCTGTATTCATGAAGATGAGATTTATGATTTCATATGACAAGAAACTTATAGGCAAAGTAGCCTTCAGCTTCAGTACATTCACTATTCTGGTTCTACTCTCCTGGATTTTATATCCCTTTAGCTCAAATGCTTTATTTCAGGACTGATTACAAGATGGTGGCAGTTCCCAGGAATGATACCATGTAAAGCAACAACCCCATGAAGAAGCAAGCAGTTGTTTCCTCTGGTGACATTGTTTTATGACCAAGTACACTAGGGACTGCCTCAGGGGTTATTGGCCAGAAATGGGCCACAAGCACATTCTTAATCCCAAAGGACAAGGAGACTAAGAGTATTATGACTAACTTTGAATGATCAGGGTCAACCACTTAGAGCTGAAGTTAGAATTACAGAGTAATGTGGAAAAGTTGGTACATAAACATAGAGCTTACAGTTAGAAATAAATAAGAGGAAGTGAATGAAGACAGACAACAGTGTTCCCTATAAACAGTTTTCTTTTTTATAATTAAATAAAAATGGGAAGACAAAATGGAAGAAAACGTCAAATTTAAGAGATGTGCAGGAACACCACACAAAAAGAAGCTTCACAATTCTAAGAAAATAATAAAATACTAAATATTACATAAAATGATGGCCCTAGATATACCTCAATGTGAATACATAATATAAATGTGTCAGCTCTTCCCAAATTAATTTAAAACTTTAGTAATTTTCCAATCAAATTCTTGCAGTGTTATTTTTGGAACTTAAAAAATAGGTTGTAAAGTTAATGTGACTGAATAACCAAGGAATAATAAACAGGCAAATACAAAATTTAAGTTAAGATCTGTTCATCAAAAGATAACAGGAAAAGTGTAATGTCAAGGTGAACACAAAAAGTTGATACTTGACATGTATACAATGTACAAAGAATTAATAATAGACATATTTACAATGAACAGACAATTAATAGAATTAATAATAAGGATTAATAATAGAATAATAATTAATTTTATAATTAAAAAATGACCCCTAAAAATCAACAGTGAGGGAAGTGGATGTGGCTCAAGTGATTGGGCTCCCGTCTACCATATGGAAGGCTTGGGGATTGATTCCTGGGGCCTCCTGGTAAAGGAAGTTGGTCTGCATCACAGAGAGCTGACAGCCAGCGCCATGGAGAAGCTGGCACAGCAAGATGATGCAAAAAAGCGAGAAGCAGAGGAGACACAGTGAGAGAGGCAGCAGACTGTGGAGATGAAGTGGCTCAGGCAATTGAGTGCCTCTCTCCCACACCGGAGGTCCCAGGATCCTCACTCCATGCCTCCTAAAGAGAAAAAAAAGGCAGACACAGAAGCACCCAGCAAATAGACCCAGAGCAAACAGCAAGCACAGAACAACAAGGGGGGAGGGAATAAATAAATAAAAATAGAATCTTTTTAAAAATCAATTGGGAAAATAAAAATGATTCCAAAATATGTCTCATAATGAAAAAAAATTATTAAAACAATTATGCCATTTTTACACTATCAAACTGACACAGCTTAAATAAATGCCAAACTTTTATAGGAAAATTGTAGTATAGAAACTCTTACACAGTATGGATGTAAGGTATACAAATTTTAAAAATTTAAGGGTATTTTGCCCCGTGCCTTGATCTAGGAATTTTAATTCTAGGAATGAATCCTGAGGAAATAATAATGATTTGCACAATTATTTCCATACTGTGCAAATATTTAAATTTTAGCTCTGTTTATAACATATTAGGAATGGAGACCACTAAGTAACTAACAAAAGGAAATGAATAAATAAAAAGTAGCACATCTATTATTTTTTAAAAGCCTACACTTTTAAATGATCCATGATGTTACAGAAATAAGATCATAAAATAATATATTTGAATAAAAGTATAGAAATGCTAATGAGGCATGACCTGACATTTTTTTATATAAACAGAGATAAATGAGGATGAGAACAGAGAAATTTAATAGAATAATTATTAGAAAAAATGCAGCAAAATATTAAAAATTACCCCTTTTAGAAGTGAGAAATCCATGTTTTCTTCATTGCCCTCTATACATTATTTGATTGAGCCAGAATTATTTAAATAAACTTGAGTTATTCATGAAGGTAATATATACATGTCTGTTCTCTTCACCTTTGTATCCCAATTGTTTAGAACAGTGTTTGGCACAGAGAAGATATGCAGTAAGTATTTGTTTAAATGAATGAATCATAACAGTGGGAGAAAAAACAATAATATTTTAAGGTGAGCTTAAAAATTCTGAGGCAATCATTTACCACTCAATATGGGGAAAAAATTGTTTACAGGTCTCATAGTAATTTAGTAAGTAATATGCAGTTATTTATATGCAGATATTTAATATTTCCCCTTGAATTCATCCATTTTAAAAATACACTATTTTCATTACTACTTTGCTCTCCTTTTTGCATTAGTTCCTTATAAATATTTCTTCTAACCGCATTTTCCATAACCGAATCCAAATCTTCAACAGGTATGATCCTGTTACAGAATTATATATAGGACCAAACTTTCCATTGTAACATAACTTAATAAATAACATGTAAAATCAATCAAATAATTAACTTTAAAAAACATTCAATTACTATACTAGACATTGCAAGAAAAATTAATAAATGAAATGTCTTTAATTTTTCCAGAATACATTTCCTTTTAAATGCAAGGAAATTCATGTACAAAGAGCATGATATGAGGAATAAATTAATTTTTACTCACAGCACCATTAATAATTGTTACTTTAAATGTACAGCAAATCAAACTCAGCAGGGAAAGCATCCTGGCATAATTACATTAATTAAGGTATTCCATTGCTTATAAATAGCTTTGGAAGGGTATGGATAAAATTCATGAGTTTATCATCTATCTGAAAGCTCCATCCCATCCCACACATTCAAAATTAATTAACATTATGCTATATCCTAGTCCCACTTTGAGCAATTTCAAATTGAATACATTTTACAATTCACCCCTCCAAACTATGATTGAGCCCAAGTATACACTTAAGTTCTGGAGATGAGAAGCAAAAACTTGACTGTCTGACTAATGAGGAACTAAGCTACATCCTAAAACGAATCTTTTTATACCATGCTTTGAAGGATCCACTGTCAATCTGAAAGAAAACTGCAGCCAGAACAGATAACAAATGTAGCATTCAGTGACATTATTCATGATCAGTGCCTTAAATAAAACAATTGGGTAAGTTTATCTGTTTCTGGTCCTGAAATATCACTTCATGTGGTCGGTATAAAATAGAAATATAAAACAGTTACTTTAGATAAATTCCTAACCTCAAAATCCCCTGATACCTCATGCTGGGAATGTCTGTCTCCCTGTCTGTTTCTTGGCACATAAGTGGATGATTAGACTTAGGTGTCCTTTCTAGCCCTGGGGCACCTCCTAATGGTAGCTTGAGACATAAACCAAATGGTATTTTAAATATACAGGTTAAACTACAAGAGTGAGCATTCAGTATGGCCATTAATCATGAACAATAGGCTAGAAATAGTAACATCCTAAGAGGCCTAATGCTTCATTGAAGTATATATTCACATTAACATGAACTTTCTTTCCTGTTTTCATTTGTAGTAATAGTTTACAATGGACATTTAAAATATGCTAGCTAGTTACCTTTTACCTGTAGCATTTACCTGCAATAATGTTTTAGATTGTGACTCCAAATTTCTGAATCCTAATGCTTTTCAAAAACTGAAAATGAAGGTGTTGGTGCCAAAATAATGTCATACACAACAGAGAAAAGAGAAACAGAGTAACCAGAAAATTTTAATAATGAATAGAGTTTAATAGATAATTGTCCTTTCTACTATCCAGTGAGATATGACGTGTAATACATTTAATCCTAGTCCCAGTTCCTCAAAGTAAAAGATGAGAGTAAATACTACAAGCCTTAGGCTTTTTTTTTTTTTAACACAACTAAATATTTGAGAGTAAAAGAAATGAAATTGCCCCAAGGTCACAAAATCATTAAGAGATGGATCCAGATTTCAACCAAATGGTATTTTATACCAAAGTCAAGGCTTCTTCCAGGGACTCTGTGAAATTGAACTGGATTAGATTCCTATTGAAATATTTTTGGTCAGTTTAAGCTCTTGCATATAGACAAATCTGAAAAATTCCGGGGAGTATATCGAAACCAAAATTAGGAAAATAAGCAATATTAAAATGGGGTTTTCTGCAATTTGTATCCCTCCTTTTAAAACATTTTTAATAGTATAGTGAGAATTTACCCATTGTTTCTAATCACAGAAAATGTTCTTGTGAAATGTGTTAGAGAATTTTGCTTCCCACCCATGGTAGTTTACAAGAAACCTAAAACCCTTAAAATTGTAGATGGATAATTATTCTGCGAGAAATACTATCCAAACCCTCAGTAAATAAAGGAAAAAAATCACTTGTGGGGAAGTAAAATCTAGAAAATTTTATATTTCTGGTTTTTAGCCAGAAATTGTTCCATCACTTATCAAAAATTAAAAAATAAAACCTGAGAGAAGAGATAGAAATGTTGGGAATCACATCTCATTACAATAGAGTGAACTATGATTCAGGAACATCAGGGTCTTCATGAAGCCAGCGTGATGTCTGGGGTCAGAAGACCTGGGTTCAGGTCTCAGCAATAAGGTGGCAGTCATAGTGCCCCCCTAACATTAGCTTCCTAAACTGTAAAGTGCAGGTAGCATCACTGATTCTCCCAATATTCTCTGGGCACAAATATCACCACTACTCATAAGCCCTTTATAAACTGTAAAAGTTTATTTTCAATCAAAAAAATGGTATGAGTTTTACCAGGATGTCAGGGCTGTGAGAAGCAAGTGTAACATTAAAGTTCTGAAGAGTAGAAAAATGTTCCATCTTCAGCCAAAATCATCCAAGCATAACTGGATCAAAGATAATATGCAGAACACTGCTGCCTTCAATGAGACCACAGGACCAGAAGGCCTCGGATGGCCCTCAGCCAGCTCTGAGCACTGCCGCTGACAGGAATTATCTCAGCAGTCCAACTGCCATTCTTTCCAACTCTTCTTCCATTTTAATGTCTATGTAAGTTTCCAAGGCTGTCCAAATATCATTTATCTTGAAGGATACTGTTCCTTTTGTAAAGCAGAATGGACTGAAAAGCTCACAAAGGAGCTAGCAGAACTTTCCCATGTAGCAACTCAAGCAAATGTAAAAACTGAAAATCCTGTTGTAATCAGGATAGCCATGGTGAAGTGACAGTGAGAAAACATGTATTCAAGACTAAATATTGTCTGACAACGTGCACTGGGGAGCAGAAATTAGCAGAAGGAGAGATCGTGGCTAATAATTTGAAAGGAGATTATAAAAAATGGTCTAGTCTAATTTAGCACCTCTTTCTTCCATGTGATACTTTAGCTATTATTTCAGCATGTCATGGAAATCCTGCTATGTTCCAGATTTGCATCGAAAAACCACTAATTCATAAGGCTCACTTCATCTCATTTGTACAAACAGATCTTACTGACACATCAAAGAAAAATTTACAGAAAAACAAAATTATATCAATGATGTTTGCACATTAGTCTTTCTGTTTCTTAAATTTCTTTAAATTTTTTAATTTAATCAATGCAACTTTATTTAAATATTTGATACAGATTTAAAGTGTATTCCTGATATGTTTTATAAACTGTTAAATAGACCGTTTTAAGAGATATATCACTGCCTTTATTAATTTATAAATTAATACTAAATATTTTGTAGTGCTTTAAAGCACATAAATATAATACATTGAAGAAATGTAGAAAAAATTGAGACAAAGGGGTTTCTCATTTTTAAGTTCACCATTTAGAGATTATGATGTCTAATGTATTCAAAAGAAAACATCCATTATATTGTTTATCAAAATATACTTTTTATTGAAAGGGGAAACTGAATAAGTGATTCACAATCCAGCGTTTAATTTTCTCTAGAAAATGTTTTGTATGTAGAGTCACAAGGAGAATATTCTCTTATTTCTTCTTATTATGCTTCCCACATAAAATTTGAGATTATGTAATAACCATAAGTTCTACATAGATATGTAAAAGCAATAGCCCTTTTCTAAACAAGAAGAATGGCTTTTTCAATTCCTATTGATCTTTCACTTCCTATATTAAATCCGTTTTTAACTCTCTTTTAGTTCTGTTTTAGTTTCCTTTGGCTGCTGAAACAAATACCGTCAATAGTTGGTTTAAACAATGGGAATGTATTAGCAAACGGTTTAGAGGCTAAAAGCAATTCCAAATCAAGGTGTCATCAAGGTAATGTTTTCTTCCTGAAAACTGGCATTCTGGGGCTGGTTCCTGATGATCCTTTCTCTTTAGTTTGTCACATGGCAAGGGAAATAGTGGTCTCTTCTGGCCCTTGTCTCTTCTCTTCCAAGTTCCATTGACTCCAACTTCCGACCACTCCCTCTGTGGCTTTCTTTTTCTGTGTCTGAATTTCATTTTGCTTATAAAGGACTCTGGTAATAGGATTAAGACCCATCCTGGTTGAGGTGGGCCCCAGCAACCTGAAGTAACCTCATCAAAAGGTCCTACTTACCATGGGTTTATACTTACAAGAATGGACTAAGTTTAAAAACATGTTTTTCTGGGGTACATAGAGCTACAAACCCTTACACTCTGCCCTCTGAACCCCCAAAATGCATGTTCTTTCTACTTTCAAAATATATTCTTTCTATCACAACATCCCCAAAGCCTTAAGTCAATTCAGTAGCCATGCTAAATACAGTCTCATCAAAATCAATTATGGATGTGGCCTGTCCTGGGCCACAATTCGGCTCTGTCTATACACTTGGGAAACCTGCAGAACAAGTTATTTGCTTCTAATATACAAAGGAAGGATTGGCATAGGATAGACAATACCATTCCAACAGGAATAAATTGGAAAGAAAACAGGTGTCCCAGGTCCCAAACAATTCTGAAACCCAATAGGGCAAACTTCACCATTCATTCATAGATAGATGTTCTGTTCTCTGGACCTGAAGAGAAAGCAGCCCCAACCCTTCCTAATGCTTAAAACAGCATCAGCGTTGCTCTCCCCAACACTGGGTTGAAGGCTCCACCCTCTCTAAGCATCAGCCAGCCTCTGCACAAACCCCAGGGCACAGGCCCCACCATCTCCAAGCACTGGGGTGGAGGCCAGACTTTATACAAATGCCGGGGCACGGAACTTAGTTAGGATTGGATATATATCTGTACTCAAAGCTGATCTACGGTTATTTTTGCAAATGGGAGAAAGACAACATGTTCATTCTTAAAATCAACATGCTTAATGCTTATAGAGACATCATTCATCTTCAGGTTCTTGAATCCTCCCCAGTTGACACAATAATCAGAATTCTAAGAGCAACTGATGCCAACATTGAGATAAATGCTGAAGTAGAATACCAAATTATTGATGGTGACAGGACTGATATGTTTGACATGCTAACTTATAAGGACATGCAGGAAGTCATCATAAATGTGAAAAAGCCATTTGATTATGAGAGCCAAAGACTTTATACCCTGAAGTTTGAAGCAGGAAATACATATTTGGATCTACATTTTTATAACTAAGGCCATTTAAAGGTAATACAATTGTGAAAATCTCTATAAAAGATGTGGATTAACTTCCCTTTTTAGAAGATCTTCCTGTCTGTTTGAGGTTCCTAAAGATATAGCAGAGGACACAAGCATTGGTACTGTAATGATAAGAGACCTGAATTCCAGTTCTAGCCCCATTAGATATTCCTGGTATTGCCATCTGGACCTTCACAAGATCATTAACATGCATTCCGGAATTGAATCTCTTTATACATCAAACCACTTGACCATGAACCATCTCAATGGCACAGTCTTACTGTTATAGTTGCTGAAATCAACAATACCAAAGAAACTACTTGAATGGCTGTTTTTGTGAGAATTTTGAATGTCAATGACAATGTCCCAAAGTTCGCTGTGTTCTATGACACTTTTGTAAGTGAAAAGGTCAGGCCAGGAGAGCTAATACAGACTGTAAATGCAGTAGACATAGATGACCCTTTAGATGGACAGAAATTTTTCTTCAGTTTACCTGCTGTCAATCCAAACTTCACAGTACAGGATAATGAGGATACTACTGCCAAAAATTTAATGAGAAAAAAAATGGATTCAATAGGCATGAACTAAGTACTTATCTCCTGCACACAGTGATATCAGATAATGATTATCCAATTTAAAGCTCTATGGGCACACTCAGCATCCAAGTATGCACCTGTGATCACCAAAGCAACATTCAGTCTTTCAGTGCTGAAGCCCTGATCCCTCTGTGGCTTTCTCTCTCTGTATCTGAACTTTGCTCTGCTTATAAAGGAATCCAGTAATAGGATTAAGACTCATCCTGATTGTGGTGGGTCACACCTTAACTGAAATAACCTCATCCAGAAGACCTACTTCCAACATCCACCAAGTTATGCATTTGTACCCTTATTTTATAAATATGGGAAATAATGTTCAGGAAAGTTAAGTAACTCATCTAAAGTTGCAAAGGTAAGAACTATTAAAGCTAGGATTAAAATTCAGTTATGTCTGCTCCAAACATTTCTAAACTGCTCCTTCCACAATAACAAGTGATGATTTCTTTAAGTATTTGTTTGTGCTAAGGAAATCCTAAAAATAAGATAAAAGGACATTATTGTTTTTCTATTAATGTCAAAAGAGCAGTACACATTCAGAGACTAATGAGATTGTTTTCTAGGAACATGACAATTAGAAACAAGGAAAAAGTGCAAACAGGATCTAGTAACTGAATTGTATGTGGAATTATAATTTCCAAAACTGTAAGTATGCTATATGTTCAGCATCAGTAGATATTTGTCATTTCACACATACCTTCCGATACACCTATGTAACCAGGAGGAGTATCTCTACTGTCAAGAAGGGGGCTTTCTTTCCACATCTTTACTATTATTGAGTACTTCCAGAGCATCAATTGTTTAAGCATATTGAGGGGAGGCTAATGAGTGTTCTGCATTGTTAACATAAAGCAGAGTTGATAGATGATGAGCAAAATCTTAAAGGACATGAAAGTCTTTCTGCCATGTAATGAACAGGTCCCATAGGCAGCAAGGACTTAGCAAGCAACTGAAGTTTCCTTGCAAGAAGAATGTCACTTTTTCACATGAAATAGGAGGGATGGTCTGCAGGCATGCTCAGTTTCATCCTTGTTTCCATCTACTTCCAAGGCTTTCCCACTCCTTAGTGTTCATGATTTCACACACTGTTACTCCCCTTATAGCTCTGGGGACCTTCATCTTGGGAGGAGAGGGTAGAGGAGTCTCCACTCCCCCTTCCCCTTTACATGTTCCAATCTTGTTATAGCATTATCTGAATACTCCCCTAGCCTTGCTTGGAAATAAAAAAAAACATATTAAACAAAAACCAATCTAAACATTAATGAGCTTTCTCTTGCATTCCTGCTTTCATACTCCTAATTTGCTTCCAGCCAATAAGAATTTTTCTTTCTACCAGGGGAAGATTTGGAATAGTGGGAAAGGAAGAAAAACACAAACAAATATTTGAAGACCTTATCTGGCTATACCCGTGTATATGTACCCTCGTATATCATATCAGCATGAACACATAAGCACATATGCACATAATACATTAAAACTTGAAATAGAATGGGTGCTCCAGGGCAGACAGGGACTGTGCCATACTTCTTCACCATTGAGTTCTCATAGCTTGTCAGAGCACCTATAACAGAGTAAATATTTCTTAATTGCGTATCCTGCTTGTATTTCCTAGACATTTTGTTACATGTCCTGGCTGTTTTCTGTTGGCCCCTCAAGAACCACTTGCCTCTCTTCACTGCTCTTCTCTGTGCCACATGGGGATAACTCCCTGGATTGTATCAAAGGGCTCCCTTGCTCTCTGGCTTCCAGGTTAGTTCAGTCAATGGAAGGCTTAGGCAAAAGAGTGGAGGATGAGAAAGAAATGTTTTTTCCTGTTTCCCCAGTCCCTGAACCAACAACCTAATTTGACCACAGCTTGTCTCAGGTGAGGCAATGCAACTCTTTCAACTATAGCTTTTCTTTCTGAGATCTAGAGCCTGTTCCCTCCCATTACACTAGACCTAGGGGTGGCTACAGCACCAGCTAGGTTCATCAATCTTTGATAGCTTCCCTTAACCCCATCCATATTGTTGGAGTTTGGCATTGTTTATGAATTCCAAAAATAGATATTGGATTATGTTTGTAAACTGGTCTGTTCCTCTGGGCATGTTCCCCTTAGATTATATTAAATTCAGAGGTTTGACTTTTACTTGATTAAATTATGAGTAAGGGTTTTGATTCAATTTGGCCCTGTCAGTAGGATGCTGAGTTCCCACCCCCTTGGTGGGTGAGGACTCACAGAGAAGAACACACAGCAGAGGAGAGAGTTGGAGTTTTGATTCTGGAGGTCAAGAAAGTAAACACACAGGAGAAGAAACACAGAGGAATAGAGATGGCTCCATAGACATGGCAGAGGCCTCTGGAAGAGAGAGAGCCTGACAGTCTACAGGTAACCTTGTAGAGAGAACAGAGCAGCTGAGCCCAGAGAGAAACAAGCCCTGGGAGAGAGATAAGACTTATCCCAACCTACAGCTAAGATTGGAAGAAACTGGGACCATGGAGCCTTAAGAGGAAGAGGAAGGGGCCGGCTCGATAGCCCAGTGGATAGGGCGCCGGCATACCACATGGGAGGCCCTGGGTTCGATTCCCGGGGACCTCTCCTAGCGGGCAGACCGCCTTGAGAATGGCAAGCCGCCATGGGCAGGGCAAGAAGCTGCCACGGACAGGGCAGGTCGCCAGCGGATGGAGCGCAGCCAGCCACCCGCGAACTGAATCAAGCACCGGCCGTGAACGGA
>PVKH010000355.1:0-39861 GCA_004027955.1 Chaetophractus vellerosus
TGTAGAGAATAAACCCTTATCAAAGATTCTTAGTAGAAAATAGTATGAAGTTAATACTTGCTATGTCCTAATGTAACCTAGGCAGACATGCATCCTAAGGCTTAAAAAAACAGATCTTTCGAAGAATGAGTGAATTTAAATAACATAAGGTTGAAAACTTCCTTCCTCAAGTATGTTATCGACAGAGAAAAAAGCTCTCTCCCACCCCAGGCTCTGTCTGAGGATGAGTAAGCACCTTAGGAAATACTGAGTCAAAGAGCCCCTGACACATTATTGCATTTTGCTTCTTAATTTTTCATCTGCACACTGCCAGTTGTCCTCAAGTTAATCTAGTTTCTGGAATGTAATTCCATTCAAATGTATGGATTCAGTGGCTTTGAAAAGACTTTTCCTCTGTGTTAAAAAAGAATGACATGAGATAGGCAGCCAGTTGGGATTACAATTCAATGTGTCAGCTAACTCAAAAATACCGACATAGAATTTAGCACTCCTGGTCAAGAGATACTCTCCAGGGAGCTTGGACTCCAGAAATCAATTATTGGATCATACCCATCTAATCCCAGAGTGGGTTTGATGGTGGCGGTTATTATTTTCTATTACAAAAAGAGTGATAAAGTTTATTTTATAAGCATAGATGGTATTAGAATATCTGTTTCAAAAATAATATTTCTTTTTTTTAATAATCAAGATTTTATTTTTAAGGAAGCTTTAGATTACATAAATGTTATATAAAAATATAAGGGATTCCCATATGTCCCACTCCCTTCCCCTCCCACACTTTCCCACATTAACAACATCTTTCATTAGTGTGGTACATTTGTTACCATTGATGAACCCATATTGAAGCATTGCTACTAGTCATGGACTACAGTTTGCATTATAGTTTACACTTAATAATATTTCTATTAAATGATAATTTTCAAGATTTTTGGATTGGGAAAGGCATAATCACTAGGAAAGGAATGCAGTGCCTTAGGATTTTTAGAATGAAAAGAAATACACACACTTTTAAGCCTTTCATTTAACTCAAACATTTTAAATATTTAGAAAAGAAATAGATTATCTTGGCCAAAATATTTTATATACAATAAAATCACAGGTAAGTACAGGTAAAAGGTAAGTGATATCACTGGATTTCTTCTCTAGTTAAGAAGGGATCCAATGACAGTTTATCTTCATGGTGCACGTCAAAAGTTCCGACTGTGCTAGTTTCTCATGCAACATTGGAATAATTCGTTATAACAAATACAGAAAGTAGACAATAGAGTTTAAATGGTTTATACTTTTATACTTCTATGTTGTGTTCCTATCTTACAGACTTTTATAGTTTTGAATAAAGGGAAGGCCATCTTCCGGTTCAGTGCCACCTCTGCCCTGTACATTTTAACTCCCTTCAATCCTCTTAGGAAAATAGCTATTAAGATTTTGGTACATTCATATCCTTTTTCAAGTGATTCATATTAGCTCTTTGTAATAATCTATAAGTGCTTTTAAATATAAAATTAAGTTAGGAAATATCCACATCACATAGCTTTTATCGCTCTACTTTTGCATCTTCTTTTGTCATATAAACCTTATTCTTAAAGTTATCTCAGATGTCACTGAAATTTATGAAGTCTTTAACATTATATATATTTATGTGTGTATATGTATTACCTTTCAAAAATTACTTACACAGTTTGAATCCTATAGATCTAGGCCATATTTTTCTTTATCTTCTTAATACAGAGATTATGATTGTGTAGAATTTTACAGTGAATGATGTAATAACAAAAATTATTTCTAGAGCCAAGTTTAGACATATGTATGATATAAAACATTTTAATTTACCATAGAATAAACCTTAAAGCATATTTCTGGAGAAAGGAGACTGGATAACACTTAGCTAATTCTTGAACTTTCCTAATGAAGTCTGTGAAGGAAGTACTGGAATATTGGCTGAATTTCAAATTTAAGTCACTGAATTATGAATGTGCCATGCAAAACTTACTGCTTAATAAAGACACTGGAAATTAATGAAAGAAGTTGAGATTATATTTCAACATGGTCTTTAGGGATTTGGCATTGTGATTCCCATTGGTGTTAAAAAGAACTCTACAACTAAATTCATCGGTTTGTATTCATTGGCAAAACCATCTTCTTCACTTCTGATTGTGTCTCATTTGATGGTTTTTACAATAATAAATATAAAAATGGCACAATAATTACCACAAGTGCATACTACTTGATTTTTATTAATAAAGAGCAATTCTAAAATTTAAAGGGCCATTTTATTTTTAAGCTGATAGCAAGAAATTCCTTAGTGGTATAAATATGCTGCTATTAAGATTAAAAGACTTGATATGTCTTTTAGACTGAAAGAAACTGAAAGTCATAGGTTCAGGGTTTTTACGCTTATAGAAGTTTCCTTATCCTAGTTTGTGCACTTAGTGCCATCATGTGGTCATTTGATGAAAATTATTTTACTTATGGAAGATTTTTGTTGGGGCAGTAAACTGTAGTGGAAAGAATATTGAACCTGAAGGCAGAAAACCTGTGTGCTAGTCCTCTGTTAATATGCCTAATTCTTCTAGAGCTTAGGCCTTATTTTTCCATTGTTGTTCTTTGAGGATAGTGAAGAGACTAGTTGCTTTTAAGGTTCCTTTTAGCCCTATAATCCTGTTATATTTTCTCGATTCATTTTAGCTACACGTAGATATATTTACCAGCATACAGGCACTGTTCCAGTCACTTCACACATATTAACACATTTAATCTTCGCCTCAAAAGGGTGAGGTCTGTATATTATTAGCTCCATTGTATAAGAGTAAATTGAGACTCAGAGAAGTTAAGTGTCACAGAGTGCTTGAATTACATGCCCAAGATCACTTTATGTTGAAATCTAATTACATGCACACAACCTTAAATACTGTTCTTCAAGAATATTCACTTTTAATCTTAACCAATGCTGCTGCACGTGTATAAATCCAGTCAAAAGAGTAATCCAACACTTAACATCATGCGTCACTTTGACTACAAATTATTTTCATTCACTAAACTAAATTGCATAGCACCTTTTTTAAAAATTACAATATTAGAGGTATGTGCCCTTCCTCATTTACTATTTTACTTAGTTACTCTTTAAATTTCTGAATTAGTTCAAGACAATGCATTTTGCACAAAAACTCTGCAACTCTGGGTTGCCTAGTCTTCCCACTAACATTGTCTGGGAGATAATATATTCATTTAATAATAATAGGAAAAGCAGCACCTCATTCCAATATAATGTTTTTCTATACATTATCTCATTTTGCAAATGCAGAAGTTGAAATTTAAAGAGATTATATTATTTCCCCACAGTTTATAGATCCTTGAGTCCTGGCTGAACTGAAGTTTGGCGCTTTTGAATGTTAGTTCTATATAATATAATATTTGATTCGGATTTTCTTTGGTGTGTTCCTTAACAATAACCTACATTATTCAGCATGCTAATTATGTGCACTATTTTGACGAACTGTGTGTTTATGACAATGAGTAACCCTCCTGACTGGACAAAGAATGTAGAGTAAGTTCAACTTATTTTACATCACTAAATGTGAAAACAATACATATATAATCGTTGTTTGGGGTTCTGAAACTATGTCTGAATGCAGCTACTAAATAGAACTGAAAAGCATTTTATCACAGCCATTTCTAGACACAATTCTATTCTCTCTCCTTCACCTGTAAGAGGTAGTCACCAGGAGTCCATCATCACCTATTGTTTAGGATCTGCCAACATGATGAAAGCAATAGCAGAACGAGCCCTTACAGTGACCTTAGTTCCAGTTAAATTTCAGATGAATGCAGTCAGTTAAGAATTATAAGTGGAAGATCACAAATGTCATAAGCCATTGCTGACCCTCATAAAGTGTTAATTTCTGCCAGGCATGTCCATTTCATGCCCATCATATATCAGTTTCAAGCATCCTCACCAAAGAATTGGCTGGAAAAAAAAGGAAAATTTAGGGATTTTAAATTTGAACTTGAACAGTCAGTAGACACTGAGGGCTGAACTAACTGTAGTGAAAGTTAGGGTAACGTTTTCAGAACTGGAAGCATTACTGACTACACTATTGTGCTTCCATTTTGAATACTGTTGAGGGCAGAGAGGCTGGTTTTGTGGAAAACACCGCGGCAGGTGTGCCTCTTTTTCAATCGCCTCTCTGCTCACATTGCCTATGCCGTAATCTCTGTACCTCCATGGCTGCTGGCCCTTAAAACAACCGCCACAGAGAAATTCCCTAGAACTCTTTCCTTCCTGGAAGCTTACAACTGGAGCCAATCAAGAAACAGCAAAGATCTTTAAGGAAATAATAAAATTAATACACAAAGAATTCCTAAAATATTGGAGGTAACCTGTTAGGAGCCACAGGTCTTTACGCTCTAGCTTCTGTGATTTTTATGGTCATTCCCCCAACTTCTGAGTAGAATATTTCACCCTTGGAAACATCCATTTATCTGAATTATGGCATTTTTTTAAACATTTTATCACCCCTGAATTATCTACCTTTGATTTTAATGATGTACTTTTTCCAAATAAGTTAACCTATCACATAACAGAGGGAAAACATAAAAATTGCTGATTTGTCAGTGTTCTCTCATTCTTAAAATATTGTTAAAATTGAGGGTTTTTGTTTTTGTGTTTTATTGTGTTTTGTTTTTGCCTTTAAAAGAAAATCATTTTATGCTTCTGCAATATTTTTGATTGGCTACTCCATCATGTGAATGTACTGGTCAATTCTCAAGAGGCTCTATTCAGTCACATCAATAGCAAGATATTTCAGACAGGGGCTAGATAGATTATGTACAGCATGCTTTTCTCACACTGTTCTTTGGGCACTTTAAAACAACTTGTGTGTGAGGGGGCTGGATTTAAATTTAGGACTATGTCTTATTTATATGTAATTAAAATCAGCCTTCTTAGTTCCTTTCTTAGTGTTCATCTATTCCATTGATAGAGTAATAAGAAATAAAAATATTTCTTTATCAATTCTTTGGATACTTATCTCCAGGTACACCTTCACAGGAATATATACTTTTGAATCACTTATAAAAATTATTGCAAGGGGCTTCTGTTTAGAAGATTTTACTTTCCTTCGGGACCCATGGAACTGGCTCGATTTCACTGTCATTACATTTGCGTAAGTGCCTTTTTAAAAACTTACTTGAAAAATAACCATAGTTTGTGTTTTCTATGAGTACTCATGTTTTTGAAGAATGGGCTTGCTTTAACTGTAGAATATTTTGGTGTGGTGTATATTTTTAAATTCTGGATTGGAATTTAGCATAACAGAGATCAAAATGACATTTCACTTTAACATAAAGGCTTGAGCAGTAGTGGAAATGATTCATGCTAAGTACAATTTGCACATGTAATAAGCATCTATCTACAAATGTCATACATGCCACTTTTCCAACACACACACACACACACACACATACACACCCTAATTTGAAAGTGCAGGTGTATTCATAATATATTTGTGAAAATACTTTTTTAAAATTATAGCCAAAACAATTCTACTGATACCACAATTTTGCATTAACCTCTCCAGCTATTCAGTCTCCCTAGCTTCTTTTATTACCTGGATGAAATAAGAGGGCATAAACATTTACTAACATCAATATATTCTGACAAATCAAATTAATAGAAAAAAGGAAGGTACAACAGAATATATTAAATTCTATTTACATCAGCTAATTGATTTTTGAGACTTAGAAACATACACGCCCTCTTCGTCTCTTTCTATTTTCTCTCCCAAACTCTACTTTCTTACTATCTCCTTTCCCTTTACAGCTTTCCTCACCCTCGAGTTAATCAGCCTTATGCTTGTCTCCTATTCATTCCAGATACACTCAGTAATATGAACAATTTCTGCACCCCCATCCTTTTCTTCTAGTGGTAAACATTCTCAAGGAAGAAGAGACCCAGAAAAGTAATGGGAGGCCATTTAGTGGTACAGTGATTAGAAGAAAGTGGACCAACCCCACTTGCCCTCATCCTTCCTGCGGGAGCTGGCTTTCTTTTCCTCTGACAGGTGTAATGTGGTGGATAGGAGGAGAAGGGGTGCTGATATACTCAGGGTTCCAAATGCTTCCTGTCTTGTCTTAATTCCATATTTGATCAGGATGAGCCACTTCACCAACTTCTTTGGCCATATCTGCAAAGAAGGGATATATATTGGACTTATTTTTCTTAATAAGAAACCAGCAGTAACGGCAGAGGCAGCACTGGGCCCCCATAAAAAAAAACTGTTCATCTGTCTAGCTTTCATTTAAAATTTAAACTAGGAAAAAATTATCAAGTATAGAAAGGCAATAAAGTAATCTGCCTTTTACGCTTAATTCTGTGTTGGGTGATACCGTGCATTTTTTTCCTTTCAGAAACCCAGAGCATTAGTCAAGATTTTTTTTCCTATTTACTCAATTCTCCCAAATTGCATGTGACATTGATTATATTGCTTTCCAAAGTGGCAACGGGAATGCATATTTTGTGAAGTTTATATTTAGCCAATGGCTAAAGCCAAAGTGATGGACTTTAGTTTCTAAAGTGTTATTTACAATATTTACCATTCAAAATCACCGAAAAGTTCTTTATAAAGGGCCCAAACAAATAATATAAATTATGCTTAAATCTTGAATAACTCTGATTTAATTCTACAGGTATGTAACAGAATTTATAAACCTAGACAGTTTTTCAGCTCTTTGCACTTTCAGAGTCTTGAGAGCTTTGAGAACTATTTCTGTAATCCCAGGTAAGAAGTGATTCGAGTAAAGCATAAGGCTTCTCGTACCTACAGCTCTCTCTCTGTATCCTGTTATTGTTTGTGTGTGAACTCCCCTATTACAGATATGTGACAGAGTTTGTGGACCTGGGAAATGTCTCAGCGTTGAGAACATTCAGAGTTCTCCGAGCATTGAAAACAATTTCAGTCATTCCAGGTGAGAGCTAGGTTAAACACCGAGGCTGACCCATCAAATCTTAGTAGCATCAGCTGATTTGTTTGAGATTCAGTATTAAAGAAAATTGGGACTCATAAGACAGGATGTTTCCCAGAAAATTATTCTTATTGTTTGGACATAAGTTTTTATGATTTTACATTTTCCATCGGCCTTGGAGTTTAACAATTTCTTGCATGAGACTGTAAAACACAGTCTTTGTGATTTGCATTTAAAGATGTTATGTTGTTGTTTTTTTCTCCATGTATCAAGGATTTGTTCCTTGTTAGATATACAAATATATAACTTCTTACTGGTTATAGTCATTGATTACTGTGTATATACAGTTGAAATATTAACATTGCTAACAAATGACAAAGGAATAAGATAATAAAGAATAGCATGAATGTTCATGGAAGATCTATTATCCTAAAGTGCAGTTATACTCCAATCTACCTCCAGTTTTATAGAAAAACTTCTGTACTTTTAAATAGGAATTTAAAAATATTTCTTCAGATATTTCATTAGAAAACTGACAACTGATCCTTTTGAAAGTGTGGGGGATAATACAGGATTCATGAAGACCATGAACTTCCCATTATCATCTCTCAATTTAATGGGATGTGGATCTTCATTTCATTGTTCAATGGTTTATTACCCGCCAGGAGTTCATCTCCACAAGCTCGCAGGCTTCCATGAAGTGCTGCTCTTCCGCTAGCATTGCAGGCATTTTTGGACTTATGCATGGAATCTATATTTTCAAGAAAATTGCACGATATGTTTATTATTTCATTACACTTAAAATTGTCAAACCACCAATAACCTTTTAGTAATAGCTTTCTTTCTTCCAGGCCTGAAGACCATCGTGGGGGCCCTGATCCAGTCGGTGAAGAAGCTCTCTGACGTCATGATCCTGACTGTGTTCTGCCTGAGCGTGTTTGCGCTAATTGGGCTGCAGCTCTTCATGGGCAACCTGAGGAATAAATGCGTACAATGGCCTCCCACCAATGCATCTCTGGAGGAACATAGCATAGAGAGGAATATATCTGTGAATTACAATGGCACACTGGTAAACGAAACTGTTGTTGAGTTTGACTGGAAATCATATATTCAAGATTCAAGTAAGAATTACTGTTATGTATATTTATTCTTTTCATTTTCGATCCACTAACAGGCTGTGCTCTCTTTAAAAAATTACTTAATCAATCTATTTTAAAATATTAGAAGAAAATAATAGTAAATGTATAAATCAGACAAGTTATAGGACTAATTTTATCTTTATTTCAAGAGTTTAGACAAAAGAGTCAAATATTTAAATAGTCTATTCTAGAAGGATGGAAAAATAATTGACCTAATAGCCTTTCTCTTTTGAATCTGACAGTAAAAGTAAGTTGAATTTTCTTTTTTATCTTTAATGTTTGTATCTGCTAGGAGCAATATTTCAAAGCAGAAAGAGAACATGATTAGGAGGAAAGGAAATGTCCTTTTTAAAGAAAGATACTAAATATATAAAACTTAGATTCTGGATGTGCTTGAATATAGCCATGTCTTTATTATTTTAAGGTTATGAGTGATACTTAGGAAATAGAAAAAGACAAAAGAAAACTCTACAGAGTAGCTATGTGGAAAAGAAGGATTAATCATAAAAGGCTATTGATGATTTGATCATTTTAAATGTAATGATAACATACTAAAAAAAGCAATATTTATTGTCTCTGTAAAGTTAAAATCTGGGAAATACCTTGGATTGGTGCAGATTAAATCTTCTGCGATATTCAGTGATATGCTAACAAATAATTTTCAAACAGTTTTAAATATCCAGATTAAGAAAAATGTCATGATTAAGAAAACTATGTGCCAGAACAATAAATGAAATGCCCCTTGTTCTCTTCATATGATGCTAATAAGTTCACTACTATCACCAGCTCCATGAAATCTTTTTTTTAAATCTAAGACCAAGGAACCCTTAAGAATGTCATTTTGGGTTTGTTCTCTCTAGTGAAATTTTTTGGACTCAGATTTTCTTATAGTCCAATAAAATAAATCAAGAATATCTATCTGAAGTCATTTTCAGCACTAAAAATCTATAATTTTTATCATTTTCCAAAATATTATTCTGTTTGTTGAAAAAGAGGATTTTACACCAAAGGCAAATATAAATAAACTTATTTATCCTTGAGGTAATAGAAACTTAAAGTCATTAAAAATAAAGATAAACATTAAGGCTGAAATGTTATATTTCCTTTAGATTAAGACTTTGGGATGATTTAATTTAATGGACTAAATTTCACTTATGAATACCTGATATTGAATACACATCCAGGTACCATCATATTCCTTTCACTTTGTTTAATTTTAATTAAATTTAAGAAACCCTAGCTTAATTTTCCTGCTTCTGTCTAAAGGAGTAAAGACAATTGGAAATTAAAATGGCATTTTAACTTATGTGATTTTATATCCCATATAGAATAATGCATGGAATATATCCCACTGAAAACTTAGCAAACATCTAAAAACTATTTCTTCTCCAAAATACAACAATGATTATTTTATTCCGTCCGTTTTTCTTTTTGTCATCCATTTACTTATTCATTCAATAGACTTTATTGAAAGCCTACCAGCTCCCAAACACTGATAATACAGAAATAACTAATTATTAAGATTCTTTCCTCAGAAAGTTAAGTATAGAAATACGTATGACCTGGCAATCCCACTTTTAGGTATATACCCAAAAGAATTGAAAACAGGGACTTGAACAGATATTTACACACCAATGTTCACAGCGACATTATTCACAATTGTTAAAAGACAGAAGCAACTAAATGTCCATAAAGAGCTGAATGGATAAATAAAATGTGGTGTATACATCAATGGAATATTACTCAGCTATAAAAAAGAATGAAGTTCTGATCTATGCAACAACATGGATGAACCTTGAAGACATCATGTTGCGTGAAATAAACCAGACACAAAAGGACAGATACTGTCTGAGCTAACTGATATGAAATAATTAGAATAAGAAAATTCATAGAGTCCAAAATTAGAATACAGTTTGCAAGAGCTGGGGCAGGGGTAGGGAGTAGGGTATAGAGTTTTCATTTGGGTTGATAGTAAAGCTTTGGTAATGGATGTGGTGTTAATTACATTGTGAATTTAAGTAACAGCAAAGAATTATATATTTGAATGTGGTTAAAAGAGGAAATATTTTACCAGAATAAAAATTTTAAAGAAACAAACATAAAACTGTACAACACATCCCTATTATAAATGATGGACTATAGTAAACAGTACAATTATAACAATGTTCTTTCATGAATTGTAACGAACATACCACATTAACGCAAGGTGTTAATAGCAGGGTATTACATGGGAACTTTATATTTTATGCAAATTTTTCTGTAAACCTGCAACTTGTCTACTAAGATTTTTTAAAAAGATCTTATGTCAAGGAGGAAAAATAATTGTAAACAAATAATTGAGCTATGGAACAATAAGTGAAATAATAATGGAACTATAGTGTGTGTGTGTGTGTGTGTGTGTGTATGATGCTGATAGCCCTGGTAATTCTTAATTCTGCCAATCTTTAGTGGGAAGGATTTAGAAAATATCAAGGAAAAAATTCACAAGAGTCACACTGCAACTGGATTTTGAAAGATGCCCAGGAGTTGGCCAGAGACAGGAGGTTTTGAGATACTGTAATGTTCACCTATAGTAGTTATTTTAGCTTTAGTATTTAAGATCATTTTTATTTGATTTATTTAGTAGTTGATATTATATATGTGCCTTTTACTTGAAGCTGCTTATAATATTTTCTGGAAGTTGGTAGAATGTATATTATAATTAATTATTAAAAATTTATAAATAATGTTAAAACATAATAGGAGAAAAGGTCAGAAAAGGCATGACCCTTTTATCTTGAAATATGTGGTGGTTTTGAGAAAGCAAAGAAATCCCTTATTATCTATTTTTACGAAATACACTTTATTTTTCATAATGGTGGTAGAAAAATATCTTTTAAAAATATTGAGTTGGTACCTGTCATTATCACTAATTTTATATTCATGAGGAAAAATATGTTTCACTATTAAAGATCTAATCCCATGTTTGGAAGGAAAAGGGGAAAAATGCTTGAGTCATTGAATGAATTATATAATATATGTAACATTACTCAATGAATCCTGAAAACAGAACCTGTTCCTGTTCCCATTTTAATGCTTTGCACAATGAAAATATTCCTCAAATAACTTTATTTTTCACAAATAGGATATTATTATTTCCTGGAAGGTGTTTCAGATGCGCTACTATGTGGAAATAGCTCTGATGCAGGGTAAGGCAAAAGTGTGTGTGTGTGTGTATATACACATATATTTGTATTTTTCTTTTGATAGTAACTGTCAAATACAGCCAATTAACTTTATTCACACTAATTTGCAACAATTAAGATCACTTATAAAGTGAGAAAATACTTAAATATTAGGTAACCTTTTATGCTTTATAAAACAAGGTGAAATACTTTTAGCTATAGTACTATTTCCCTAGGATAAGTATATGTGAGCTACAAATCAAATCTGAACACTTTGTAGTAGGAAAAATGAAATAGAGATATGCTAAAATGCCAATTAACCAAAAATAGTTTTGTAAAATATTATTAGAAATGCTATGTCATATTTTAATAATGACACCAAATGGCTATTAAAATTATATTAAGTCAAAAGCTGTGAAATATATCAGTTATTTATCTTGCTTGCATCCCTTGAAAGCTAGTCTTCCTGGCTAGACAATGTTGTAAGTACAGCATGCTCCCAAATAAAGCAATAGCAGAGTACCTCTTAATACTTCCTTTTGCCCCATTTACAGCCACTGTCCAGAAGGTTATGTATGTGTGAAAGCTGGTAGAAACCCCAATTATGGCTACACAAGCTTTGACACCTTCAGTTGGGCTTTTTTGTCCCTGTTTCGACTGATGACTCAGGACTTCTGGGAAAATCTTTATCAACTGGTGAGAACCTAAATAGGCACATAGTACATTCTTGAATGTAAAAGTGAACTAGAAAAGCATTTTAGCTATTACATCCAAACCACAGCATAATATAATGAAAAAAGTGGAAATTGGAAAGAGATTTGAGTTTCTCTATCCTATTGATAACACATTATGTTTGGTGATGCCAGGGACAGAGGTTGTCCCCCATTTCCTGTTAGCCTAAAATCTATTGCCTCCTCTGCCTAGACATACAAGGCACATCCTCCCATCAGCTTTACCTACCCCTTCAAGTATTATTGTTCAGGTGGAGTTGATGAAAATGAAGAAGCAGCTGTAGGAAGGGAATTTTAGCCTCCCACTAGTCTGTCACAAAGGCTTTGCTCTTTGATGGAGCTGTCCATTGTGTTTTATGGATTTTTATGTTCTTGGTGAATCCAAGAATGCTCTCCTAGAGATGAGAGTGTGAACATATGAGTTACAGAAGAAGGAAGAGGATTACTTAGGAAAGGAGACATAGATACAGGAGGAGCTTTCAGCAACATAATTATAATTTAGGTCAGAGTCCTGTAAGACATACAGTAAGTGAAAAGTTGAAGGAACCAGTTAGCAAAATAATTTCGAAAAAAATAATTAAAATATTCTTGTTTCCAGACATTACGTGCTGCTGGGAAAACATACATGATATTTTTTGTGCTGGTTATATTCTTGGGCTCCTTCTACCTAATAAATTTGATCCTGGCTGTGGTGGCCATGGCCTATGAGGAACAGAATCAGGCCACCTTGGAGGAGGCAGAGCAGAAAGAGGCCGAATTTCAGCAGATGCTCGAACAGTTAAAAAAGCAACAAGAGGCAGCTCAGGTAAATTCACCAAATCAAATATGCCCTGTCTCACTGTACCATCCTTTGTTTTATTTTTTTTTAACATTTCAGTTGTGACAGGAATACTGGAAAAAACTGAGAGACAGGGAATTGTTTGATAGTATCTAAGAGATGGTGGTGGTATGGGGCAATAATGAGGATTTCTACATTTTGATCATCTATAGTTATTTTAGTCTACTTACTCTAAGATGTTTACAATATGGACCACAATAGAACTTTCTCGTGTTATTTCAGTCATCTTAAGATTCTCAGAATTAAAGGGAAAATGTGATTTTTGGGTCTTCTCAAGTGAGAAATTTTTACTAATTGAGTATACGGGCAATAAGAGAAAAATGTATTGATTATATAAAAAGGTGTTCGGCCAGCTCTTAGAAGATAGTCTTTGTTAAAAAAAAAAACAACACATAGCAATTGAATGTAGTTGCCAAATTGCCTTTCTTTTATAAATAAGGAGATCATCATAATATAAGGTTCTCAGGTACAGCAGTATTCAATAGGCATATGGAAGTTACCTATCTTATAGATATCAGGTAATATAATAAGATGCCTTGTTTTTATAGTGAGGTGTCAGGACTTGTACAATAAATTATAAAATGCCTTCTCTATCATTACCTTCTTCCCGTGCTCTTTCTGTTTAGCACATAAATTCGCCTTTACTGAAAATAAAGTTACTTTGGAGATATTAATTTATTTACATGATTTCCTGTATTGAGGGTACTCTGGAAACTATGGTAATAATCAAAAAGTGCTAACTTGGTACATCTACAAGCTGTGATCAAAAAGCACCGTTTTGACTTCTGGGAAGATGATGGACTAGAAAGACACAAGACTCTTTTTTTCCCAGAAAAATAGCTAGAAGACAGGCAGAAAGGGCAGGGAAAAAATTTTGTCTAGAGTTTAGGACACCAGGGGAAGACTGGACACAGCCCAGAAGAGAGAGGGACAAAGGAAAAGAATCGTGATGGCAAAACTCCTCTCTCCCCAAAGCCCTCGGAAGCGGGTCTGCAACCCATTACTGAGTCCAGGGCCCAGATTTGAGCAACTAGCAGGAACAACCCTAAAGACCCAGAACAGGTTGAACCAAGAATCAAAGAACAACAGTAACTCACAGCTTCCCACCACTAAGTCCTCACGAAAGAGAGAGAAATTGAGAACCATCCCAATTACATGAGAGAGAGAGGCTAGGAGGAGAGTATAGAAGACAAGAATAGCAGAAAGTATAACCAAAAAGCAAAAAGACAAAAATAAGATATGACATATGAAAACCAAAGAATAAAATGGCGGAAGTAAATAGTACATTTACAGTAATGTCATTGAATGTAAATGGATTAAACTCCCCAATCAAAAGATATAGGCTGACAGATGGATAAAAAAAACATGAGTCATCCATATGCTGCCTAACTACCAGACACTCATCTTAGACTCAGGGATACAAACTGGCTGAAAGTGAATGGATGGAAAAAGATACTCCACGTAAACAGTAACCAAAAAAGAGCAGGGGTAGCTATACTAATATTAGACAAAACAGACATTAAATGCAAAAAAGTTATGAGATATGGAAGGCCATTATATGTTAATAAAAGGGACGATCCACCAAGAAGAAGTAACAGTCATAAATATCTATGCACTGAACCCTGGTACCCCAAAATACATGAGGTAAACTCTGGCAAAACTGAAGGGAGAAATAGACATCTCTACAATAATAGTTAGATACTTAAACACACCACTCACATCATTAGATAGAATAACGGGACAAGAGATCAACAAGGAAACAGAGAACTTGAACAATATGATAAATGAGCTAGACCTAACAGAAATATACAGAACATTGCATCCACACGCAGCAGGTTATACATTCTTCTCAAGTGCTCATGAAGATTTCTCCAGGATAGACCACATGTTAGGTCACAAGGAAAGTCTCGATAAAAAATAAAAATATTGAAAGTAGACATGCACAGTCTCAGATCATAATGGAATGAAACTGGAAATCAATAATAGGAAAGAAGTAAAATCATAAATTGTGGAGGCTGAACAACACACTCCTAAATAATCAGTGGGTCAAAGAAGAAATTGCAAGTGAAATTACTAAATATATTGAGACAAATGAAAGTGAGAACACAACTTATCAAAACTTATGGGATACAGTGATAGCATTGCTGAGTGGGAAATTTATAGCTCTAAATGCTTATATTAGAAAAGAAGGAAGAGCTAAAATTAAAGATATAACTGAACAGCAGGAGAAACTAGAAAAAGAACAGCAAACCAAAAGAAATAACAGAAGATTAGAGCTGAAGGAAAGAAATAATAAAGATTAGAGTGGAAATAAATGAAATAGAACAAAAAAAGTCAACAGAAAAAAATCAACAAAACCAAAAGCTGGTTCTTTAAGAAGATCAAAAATTGACAAACCCTTAGTTAGACTAACAAAGAAACAGAGATAAGACAAGCAAAAAAATATAACCAGGAACGAAAGGGGGAAGTTACAACTGACCCCAAAGAAACCAAAAAGAGCATAGGTGGATATTATGAGAATCTGTATGCCAACAAACTAGACAACCTAGATGAAATGAACAAATTCCTAGAAATGCACTAACAACCTACACTGATACTACAATAAATATAACAAATTGACAAGCTAACCACATTTAAAGAGATTGAATCAGTCATCAAAAATCTCCTAACAAAGAAAAGTCCAGGACCAGATGGCTTCACATGTGATTTCTACCAAGCATTTTGAGAAGAATTAACACCAATCCTGTTTAAACTCTTCCAAAAAATTGAAGAGGTGGGAAAATTACCCAATACACTTTAGGAAGCCAGCATCACCCTAATACCAAAGCCAGGTAAAGACACTACAAGAAAAGAAAATTACAGACCAATAGATGCAAAAATTCTCAACAAAATACTTGCAAATAGAATCCAACAGCATATCCAAAAACTTATACACCACTACCAAGTGAGATTTATTTCTGGTATGCAAGACTGGTTCAACATAAGAAAATCAATTAATGCAATATACCACACTAACAAATTGAAGGATAAAAAACATATGATCAGTCCAAACCGCCCCCCTCCACATACTACTCCCCTGAAATATTTGAACTGCCTAACCCCAAAATATCACTGCACTGAGGTCAGGGAGAGGGAAAACAGGTGTAATACAGGGGCATTTTGGGGACTTGGGAATTGTCCTGAATGACATTGCAACAACAGATACAGGCCATTATATATCTTGCTATAACTTACAGAAGAGTGTAGGGGAGAGAGTGTAAACTTCCATGTAAACTATAATCCATGCTTAGTGGCAATGCTCCAAAATGTGTTCATCAGTTGCAATGAATGTACCACAGTAATGAAGGATGTTGTTAATGAGAGCAAATGTAGGTGGTGTGGGGAGCAGGGCATATGAGAATCCCTTATATTTTTATGTAACATTTATGTAATCTAAATATCTTTTTTTAATTAAAAAAGAACACATGATCATCTCACTCGATGCAGACAAGGCATTCGACAAAATCCAGCATAATTCCTTGATAAAAAAACACTTCAAAAGGTAAGAATAGAAGGAAAATTCTTCAATATGATAAAGGCCACATATGAAAAACCCACAGCCAACATCATAGTCAATAGGGAAAAGTTGAAAGCATTCCCTCTAAGATTGAGAACAAAAGACAAGGATGGCCACTGTCACCATTGTTATTCAACATTGTGCTAGAATTTCTAGCTAGAGCAATTAGTCAAAGAAAAAAAAAATAAAAAGCATCCAAATAGGAAAAGAGGAAGTAAAATTCTCGCTATTCACATATGACATGATCTTAAATTTAGAAAATTCTGAAATGTCTAGAACAAAGACACTTGAGCTAATAAACGAGTTCAGCAAAGTGGCAGGATACAAGAGCAACACACAAAAATCAGTAATGTTTCTATACACTAATATTGAACAATCTGAGGAGGAAATCAGGGAAAAATTCCACTTTTAATAGCAAAGACTCAAATACCTAAGAATCAACTTAGCCAAAGATGTACAGGACCTATACACAGAAAACTACAAAACAATGATAAAAGAAATCAATGAATACCTAAACAAATGGAAAGGCATTCCATGTTCATGGACTAGAAGACTAAATATCATGAAGATGTCAATCTTACCCAAACTGATTTATAGATTTAATGCAATACCAATCAAAATTCCAACAGCCTGCTTTACAGATATAGAAAAAGCAATTACCAAATTCATTTGTAAGGGAACATACATCCAAATAGCCAAAAGCATTCTAAAACAGAAGAGCAATGTGGGAGGAAATTCACTGCTTGACCTCAAAACATTACAAAGCTAGTGGTCAAAATGGCATGGAATTAGTGTAAAGATAGACACATTGATCTGTGGAATACAATTGAGAGTCCAGAAATAAACCATCACTTCTACAGCCAACTGGGTTTCGAGAAACCTACCAAAGCCATGTTAATGGGACAAAACAGTCTCTTTGATAAATGGTGCTAGGAAAACTGGATATCCATACCTAAAAGAATGAAAGAGGACCCCATTCTCACTTCCTATACAATAATCAACTCAAAATGGATCAAAGCCATAAATATAAAAACTACTAGAAGAAAATGTAAGGAAACATCTTAAAGACCTTGTAGTATGTAGTGATTTCTTGGACCTTACACCCAAAACACGAGTAATAAAAGAAAAAATAGAAAAGTGGGACCTTCTCAAAATTAAACCCTTTTGCACCTCACCGGACTTTGTCCAAAGGGTGAAAAGGCAGCCAACTCACTGTGAGAAAATATATGGAAATCAAATAAGGGTTTAGTATCCACGGTATATAAAGAGATGCTACAATTCAACAGTAAAAAGACAAATGTCCCAATTAAAAAATGGGCAAAAGACTTGAATAGACATTCATCTGAAGAAGAAGTACAAATGGCAAAAAAAAAAACCATGAAAAAATGTTCAGCATCACTAGTGATTAGGGAAATGCAACTCAAAGCTACATTGAGATATTATTTAACACTTATTAGAATGCCCACTATTAAAAAAACAAAAATCTGCAAGTGTTGGAGAGCATGTAGAGAGATAGGAGCACTTATTCACCATTGGTGGGAATATGGAATCATATAGCCACTGTGGAGGACTGTTTGGCAGTTCCTAATGGAGTTGAATATAGACTTGCCACGTACCCAGCAAGACCACTACTGGGTATATACCCAGAAGAACGGAGAGCAGTAATACGAACAGACATCTGCACACCGATGTTCATAGTGGTGTTATTCACTATTGCCAAAAGATGGAAACCATTCAGATGTCCATCAACCAATGAATGGATAAACAAACTATGGTATTTATGCATTAGGGAATATTATGCAGCTGTAAGAAAAAATGAAGTCATAAAACATATGACAACATGGATGAATCCGGAGGACATTATTTTGAGTGAAGCAAGGCAGACGCAAAAAGACAAATACTGTATGCTTGTGCTACTATGAACTAAATATATTGTGTGACCTCATGGAGTTAATAAACTTCAATATGGGTCACCAGAAAATAGAATGAGGTTAGGGAATGGAAAGTTGAGGGTTAACTTGTGCAGAATTGGTAAAAATGATGTGTGTTAATCTTTTGAAATGAATAGAAAAGGTGAAAACACAACGTTTGTAACTAACAGTTCTATTATTTGAGTATGATAGTGGTTTAAAGGGAAAGTGTAAGGTCATGTATATTACTAAAAGGAAAGGTAAAAATGTAACATGGGACTGTATAGCATAGTAAGAAGGCATATGAAATATAAATATGGATAAAATTGCATGTATAAGACCATTTTTCTTTGAAACTGAACCAATATGTGTTAATAGTACAAGATGCTAAGATCAGACAAGGAAAATATTATGCGAAGTGAAAGAAACTAGACACCAAGTACTACATATTGTATGATTCCATTTATATAAAATGTAAATATAAATCAATTTATAGCATTGAAATTAGATTAGTGGTTATGTAGGGGTAGGGAAGGATAGAGGGATTGAGAGATAACTGCTAAGGGGTGTGGAGTTTTTCTTTTTGGAGCAATGAAATTGTTCTAAAATATTTTGAGGTGATGAATGCACAACACTGTGATTATTCTAAAAATCTTTCATTATGCACTTTCAATAGATCATATGGTATGTTAATATATCTCAATAAAACTGGCTTAAAAATAAATAAGTAAATATTCAAGAATAGCCAGAAATAGCAGCTATGAACAGCAGGGGCAGCATAGAAAGATTGAGAGGTGAAGAATTTTCTTGTTTATTTTTTGTTTATTATTATTATTGAAATAATAAAAATGCTCTAATAATGATTGAAATGATGAATGCACAACAATGTGATTATACCAAATACCATTGATTGTACACTTTGGATGAATCATATACTTTATTAATATGTATCAATAAAATTGATTTGTTAAAAAAAAAAAGCAGTTTTCATTCCATGCTCACATGTCCAGCAAGAAGAGTGCTGAATTGAAGATGGGTAGTGAAATGATGAAAGTCTCATCTTGCTTGGCAAAAAACTATTGACCCTTTAGCCTCCTTTGTTCTAGATACAGTATCATGGAGGAGTGAGGAAGGAACTTTATCACTGTCTATAAATTTGATTGATAATATTTTGAAGGTATTGGACAAACCATTTTAAGCAACTGGTTTGTAATGACCTCAAGCAATCTATCAGCTTTCTTCCATGCTGCAGTTTCTTTCTCAGAGCCAATAAGACAAATACCAATTTTTAGGGAGTGGACATGGCTCAAGGAGTTGAGCAACCACCTCTCACATGGGAGGTCCCAGGTTTGGTTCCCAGTGCCTCCTGGAAAAGACAAAAACAAACAAGTAAAACAAGCAATAAAACCAACTTTGGGAAGCCAATGTGGCTCAATGGTTGACTGCCAGCTTCCTACATATGAAGCCTCGGGTTCCCCTACCATGGTACCTCAAAAAAAAAAAAAAAATACCAGTTTTTAGTGTAAATCAAATCTCAAAAAGTTGATGCCCAATTGATCCTTTTGAATATGTGGTCTGTGAGGGATAATAACAGATATAATAAATGATAACTCAGAGAAAACCAAAGAGCTCTTAAAGCCTTCATTAAATTCCCCTTACCCTTGCAGAGCTCCTTCTATATTAAATCAGCTTCAGTCAGCCAAATGTATTTCTTAAATACCATGCAAATACTTGAGCCATTTTAAGGAAAGATAAAGTCTTCTCCATGCGATGCTAAAACTCTTTCTCCACAATGTAGCAGGCATCAGCAGTAACTGCCTCGGAGCTTTCCAGAGAACCCAGTGCAGCCGGCGGCCTCTCAGATAGCTCATCTGAAGCCTCCAAGTTGAGTTCCAAGAGTGCTAAGGAAAGAAGAAATCGGAGGAAAAAAAGGAAACAGAAAGAGCAGTCTGGTGGGGAAGAGAAAGATGAGGATGAATTCCATAAATCGGAATCTGAAGACAGCATCAGGAGAAAAGGGTTTCGCTTCTCCATCGAAGGGAATCGACTGACATATGAAAAGAGGTACTCCTCCCCACACCAGGTATGCAACTGCTGAGTTAAATGATGCATGCTAAAAACTAGAAGGCTGAACACGAGGGAAGAATTAAAGTGGACTTTGGAGTTTTCATCAACTTACTTGACTGTTATTTTTATTGTATTTAAAGCTACCCTTTATTCACAAAGTTATGAAAATATTTTTCTCCATATATATGTAAGTCTACAGCTTGGTATAGCTGGGTTAAAAGTCAGGACACCTAGATTCTGATCTTGTTATTGTCTGCTGGTATTGTCTGCAACTAATGGCATTTATTAATCTTTCTGTTCTTGGGCTTTCTTAATGAAAAAAAATGTGAATTTTGGACAAGGTAATCAGTAATGTCTCTCTGGTTATTTTATAGTTTTATGGATATTTCCCTCTAAATTCTTTATAAACCATTATGCATGCTTCTGAAAATATTAATCATAGTATACTTTATCAAAAAAACACATTACTCTGAATTTTGGAAGCCAGCTTCAAGAGATAACAACATTATGCCTTATGGATGAAACAGGAATAATAATTTAAAGTGATTCTAGTAGGATGGATTAAAACAAATTATGAAAAATATTGGAATTTATCAAAAGGAAAGATTAATGAAAACATGTGGCCATGTTAAGGACATGCTTCCAGTGTTTAGCAAATGTTTACAATATGCATAGCAGTATACTAAGAATATTTCCTTTTGAATTTGTTTTGTGTCTTTAGGTTGTGATCTATCTCCCTCTTCTTAATCCTAAATGCTAGAAACCTCATTTTATAAAACTAATTTAATTTAATCTGAATTTACTTAAAATAAGAATGTCAATGAAAAGGCGTCACATTTTATGAATGCTGAAATCTCCTTCAACTTAATCTTGCAAAATGAAAGCACATTTCAAAGGGCCATACTAATATAATTCTATCTTTTGTTTGTTTGTTTGCTTGTTTCAAACTTTCAGTCTTTGTTAAGCATACGTGGCTCCCTATTTTCTCCAAGGCGGAATAGCAGAACAAGCCTTTTCAGCTTCAGAGGGCGAGCAAAGGATGTAGGATCTGAGAATGACTTTGCTGATGATGAGCACAGCACGTTTGAGGATAATGAGAGCCGGAGAGATTCGCTGTTTGTGCCCCGGCGTCATGGAGAGCGTCGCAACAGTAACCTAAGTCAGACCAGTAGGTCGTCCCGGATGCTGGCACTGTTTCCAGCGAATGGGAAGATGCACAGCACTGTGGATTGCAATGGTGTGGTTTCCTTGGTTGGTGGACCTTCAGTTCCTACATCGCCCGTTGGACAGCTTCTGCCAGAGGTGATAATAGATAAGCCAGCTACTGATGACAATGTAAGGAAGTTTTAAATAGTTTAGGCATGGCTGGCCCATTATTGCTGCACCAGCCAGTGTTTCTACAGAATGGAACCTTGAGAATGATTCCTGGTTGGTCAAACTGTGAATGCACCTGCACCTTGTAATGCCTTTAACAGACTAACCAACTAAAACTTTAAACCTCAACATACGCCTGCATAACACTCGAATGCATTTACTTATCGAAGTGCTATGGATAAATTAGACACAGTAATAAGTTACTGCCTCCAGTTGGAGGATTTGCTATATGCCCATGCTGAATTTAGACAACAGAATATCCTCTAAGGCCCTGATATAAAAGTAAATAAATGATTCCTTTACTTAAGTGTGAAGGGTGTATAATAAATCTTTCCAACTGATTCTTCAATATAGCTCTGTTTTAGTTTAGAAGAGCTTTGAGAACACTGTGCTTAATAGATACTTCACTGTTACATTAAAATTTTTAGTACTCATATTTGTCTTACTAAAAAAAAAATGCTGATATAGGTTTTCTCCAAACTAATCTAAATTAAAAGATGCAAAAATTATTCCTAGAGACAGAAAAAATAATTTTCTATATACAATATATGTGATGTTTTCCTGAATGTGTGCACAGATGAGGAATTTCTAAATAGATTCTGCCTCTTTTTAAACTGTTCACTCACTTGGAAATATATCAGCATGTTGAGGCATGTCTAAGTCAGAAATAGATGACTTATTGCCTTGGTACCCTGGATGAAACTGTTGTCCATGCAGCGTGTGTGTGTGTGTGTGTGTGTGTGTGTGTGTTTACCATACAGTTTTTTATTGTCAATGACCATCCATGTCTTGTGTCTGGAAAATGAGATGGCAGCTAAGTGTGTTGTAACCATTTGTATTTGTTTAAAAATAAATAACTACCATCTCAAAATCACGTGCCTTAATCACTTATATGACTTCAAGTTATTAGTTTCTTAATATTAGATGAGAAATAATAATAACTACAAAGGTGTCTCTTAGGAGATTTTATAATTATATCAAAATTATATCAGGTCTCATAAAATTATGAAATCCGAGGATTGAAAGGAAGCTCAGTTTTTTCTGTATGGCTAAATGGCTAACAGTTTGGACATTCCAGGTTAATGATACAATAAGTCAGCAATATCTGCAATCACCAATAAATATGAAAGCGCATGCTGCATGTGTTTTATGAAATTCACTGTGTCACCTTCTGGTTGGTGGCTTATCATATTGCTCAAGGTAATCATTTAATGCATTAGCATTCTTTTTACAGGGAACAACAACGGAAACTGAAATGAGGAAGAGAAGGTCAAGTTCTTTCCACGTTTCCATGGACTTTCTAGAAGATCCTTCCCAAAGGCAAAGAGCAATGAGTATTGCCAGCATTTTAACAAATACTGTAGAAGGTTTGTAACAAATTCCATTTCCGTTAATTTCAAAAAGCATATTGTCACATTTGAAACACATACTTCTATTTACAAGTTAGAAAGTGAGTATTCTGAAGAGAAAGCAATATGTCTTGTTTAAGAGTTAGTAGTTGTTTTATCTACTCATATGTTCTAGAAGATTTAAAAACTTACTAAAACACAGTGATATTGGGACCCTAAATTATGTTTTGCTGACTGGATGTAACAACTCTTTGGAAATGCATAATAAAGCATTTCTGTTAGGAGTCTCTAACCCCATTCGTTATGGTGGCCCTCTTTTCTGTCTGACTTAGCTTAGGACTTTAACAGCAGCACTGCCCCTTCCGTCATCACTATATTCTCAAGATTACAGGAGGTGAGAAGAGTAGGTCATTTTCACAAAATGAAAACAGGCCTAAAAGATGGTTCTTGGTTCACAGCTATGTCTACCCCATCTCTTATAACCTGAGGATTACAGCATAGGGTCACATACAATATCTACACTACTCCAAGCCATGTTCCTGCTAGACACTTACAAGACCACTTACCTCACTTGCAGCCAAGTGCTAAGCCATAGTAGCAATGCATGAGAGAAAAACTATTTTTGCTACCTCTTCCTTATGTGTATGTTTTATGAAATATCTTTGGCATATGAAGAGTAATTCTATGGCTCTTTTATTAAGTAAAAAATAAGGTTGAATCTGTAGCAATAGAAATATGTTAATTACTCTATTAGTTAGCCGAAAGGGGTGCTGATGCAAAGTACCAGAAATATGGTGGCTTTAATAAAGGGTATGTATTTGGGGTAGAAGCTTACGGTTACAAGGCCCTAAAGAGTCCAACTCAAGGCACCATAAGAGATACTTTTTCACCAATTGTCTGTGGCCACATGTTGAAGCAAGATGGCTGCCAATATCTGCGAAGGTTCAGCCTTCCTCTTCCTCTTAAGGCTCCATGGGCTCAGCTTCTTCCAATCTCAGCTATAGGCTGGAGGGCTCATTTCTTTCTGGGCTCAGCTGCTCTGTGCTCTTCACAAAGTCAGCTGTAAACTATCAGGTGAATGGCTTATCTCTCTTCCTGGAGCCACAGGATCAAAGCTGACAAGTTCTATCCTCTTCCACGTCTATGGAGCTCTCTCTATTCCTCTGTGTTCTTCTGTGTATCTATTTCTGTGTGTCTCCTTGATTGTGTATCCATTTATATAGCCCACAAAGGGGATGGAGACTCAAACTAAATTGCCCTAATCTTAACATAATTTAATCAAAATCATCTCAGCTGAATCGAATACAGTCAAAGGGTATCACACCCAGAGGAACAGACCAGCTTACAAACATAAACTCTCTTTTTGGAATTCATAAATAATCTTAAACTGCTACAATTACTGAAAAGAAATCTAGTGGATCTGAAACAAATATTTGTGTGTTTAAAATATATCTTTTGGTGGTTATTCTTATTTTTTCAAATCTAGAACTTGAAGAATCCAGGCAGAAATGTCCACCCTGTTGGTATAAATTTTCCAACATATTTTTAATCTGGGACTGTTCTCCATATTGGTTAAAAGTGAAACATATCGTCAACCTGGTTGTGATGGACCCATTTGTTGACCTCGCTATCACCATCTGTATTGTCTTAAATACTCTTTTCATGGCAATGGAACACTACCCAATGACAGAACATTTCAATAATGTGCTCACAGTAGGGAACTTGGTAAGCAAATTGGAAGGTAAATGTGTTCAGTCTTCAAATTTTCTTTTTGAAACTGTTTATATTTAGTAGCTTATAGCAGTCTTTCAACCACCCTTCCAACCTTCTTCCCCCTAAAAGATGGATAACATATCTGGCTAGCTACCCCAACTCTTTTTCTTTTTATTAGAGAAGTTGTGAGTTTACAGAACAACAATGCATAAAATACAAGATTACCATTTACCACCCCACCACCAACATTGGTGTGGAACATTTGTTACAATTGATGCTAGCACATTTTTATAATTGTACTATTAATTGAAGTTCATGGTTCAATTTAGAGTTCACTTTTTGAGTAGTGTAGTTCCATGGATTTTTTAAAATGTTTTATTCTGTTACCATTTATACAATCTAACATTTGCCCTTTTAATCGTATTCAGATATATATTTCAGTACTGTTGATTGCATTCACAATGTTGTGCTATCATCACACCATCCATTACCAAAGCATTCCATCATTCCAAATAGGAAGCCTGTACATTTTAAACTTTGACTTCCTCTTCCCTATCCCCTTCCCATTCCCTGATAACCTGTATTCTAGATTCTGACTCTATGAGTTTGCTTATTCTGCTTGTTTCAAATCAGAAGGATTATATTTGTTCTTTTTAATCTGGCTTATTTCAATCAAAATGATATCTTCAAGGTTCATCCATGTTGTCACATGTATCAGGACTTCATTCCTTTTTGCATAATACTCCATTGTATGTATATACCACATTTTATTTATCCATTTATCAGTTGATGGATATTTGGGTTGCTTCCATCTTTTGGCAATTGTGAATAAAGCTGCTATGAACGTCGGTGTGCAAATACACCCAACTTTTTGCCAAAAATTACAGCCCTTAAAGTCAAAGCAAAAGGGGGAGCAGATATAGCTCAGTGGTTAAGTGCATGCTTCCCATGTACAAAGTCTTGGGTTCAGTCCCCTTTACCTCCTAAAAAAAAAAAAGTCGAAGCAAAGACTAAGAAAGAGAACAGTAGACAAAGTCCTTTTGTACTACTTGAAAATCTATAGAAATACTTACAACTTTTTCAAGATGCAGAAATAGTTCATAGTCTGAGGACATACTTTTTGAAATAACAGTTTCCAGAGTTTTACAAGGCTAAAATAAAATTGTGAATGTTTTTGACCTATTTAGTCATCATCATTGCAAGAAATAGTTTAAAAACTCAAAAAATTTTCCAGATTTTCCACATCCAGGAGCTAGGTAGCATATATATTGTATTATCCATCTGCTCAATATCAAATCCATGAAATATTGAAAGCCTGCAGTACATTTTGTGTATTATATGATTAGCAAAGCCATTTTTGATAAAAATTGCCACTTAATTCTCTTTTAGTGTTTCAAAAACATAAATTATTAAAATGTTTATTCCTTGACTCAATTTAGGAATATCAACTTTTTATTTACTGAAAGAAAGAAGTTTCTAAAGTAATGTTTGATTTTCTATAGAATTTGTTTTGAGGTTTAGGGCTTTTGAGGGGAAAAAGCCAATGTGTGATATATGTATTTCAATAAACAATTGAAATACATTTATTTTTCATGTTTGTAGAAAATCATATAGCAGTTATGCATATATTATGAAATATACATTTTTATACATTTTATCTATTTATCTATTAACCTAATTTGATAGAAATGAGAATATGCTTATAGATAAGTAAACCTTGGGCAAAATTTTATCAGTAATTGTTCTATATAAAGTCTGGAGGAAAAGCCAATTTGATATAATGGAAAGAACAGTGGTTAAAAGAAAAGATTTGCATTCAAATCCTAGTTTTGCCATTTTCTAGTTGTGTGGTGTCAAGTCATTTCACTCATTGGAAGAACTTAATTTTCTAATCTAATTATAAGGTAATAATTATACCTGCCTTATCTACTTAATTGAGCTTCTAAGAAAATAAAATGAAAAGCCTTTCATCGACTATAAGTTACTATACACATGTAAGTTAGTAATAGAATCATTATGGAGGGAATTAACAAACATGTTCTAAGAGTAAATATTATGTCATTCTACTTTTTCATTAACTGATTGAATTAGAGTAATTTTGTTTTGATCTTAGGTCTTCACTGGAATCTTTACAGCAGAAATGTTTCTGAAAATTATTGCAATGGATCCTTACTACTATTTCCAAGAAGGCTGGAATATCTTTGATGGCTTTATTGTGACGCTTAGCCTGGTAGAGCTTGGTCTCGCCAATGTGGAGGGGTTATCAGTTCTCCGTTCATTCAGATTGGTAAAAAAGAAAACAACAACAACAACCTTTTTAACAATCAGAGTTCTTGCATAGCACTGTCATAGTTTCTACTATATAACCTTTAACACTTTAACTTTTCATGTAATAGTTCCATTGTCAAAAACGGTAACTAATTGGAAAGAACTATTTTCACTTTTTAAGAGAAGTCTTAATTCCAAAGGCACAGTCATGTAGCTTAATATATCACTCAATTACCATTCTAATTATTGCTTCTACAGACTATTACAGTTAATATTTCCAGACCTAAGAAAATATTTGTAATGGAAATGTATCACCTTTTAATAGTGATTTGAAATTATAAACAGCCCTTTGTGGCAGTGGGTAACAATGAGATACAAGATGTGCTTGCAGAAACTTTTCCTAATTCTACCTCTGGAAAATATGTGTCTTCATAAAATCAAAGAAACAAAATCTTCAGGATTACTAAATATGCCCAGGTTTCACATATATGTCTTTGAAAATCAGAGAAAGAATTATAGACTCATGGGAAATATTCCAAGTTTTTCCTTGCAGGAGAATCTAGCTATACCAGTGCCCCAAAGAGCATCAATGAATAATAAATATTTTTCCACTTATATCAGGGTTCAATATGTCACTTGGCATGCTACTGATAAATGGCTATCATTCAGCAGAGATAGTTGTGATTCATATGTTAACATTTTAGTGTCAGGCCTTATATGCCTTGGAACCACCTCCACAAAACTAAGGATAGGTGAATCCCAAAGAATCATTGAAAATTCACTCTCAGGAAAAAATGATTAACATGGGTAAAATATGGAAGATCAAGATTATTCCTAGGGGGTCCAAAGAATTAGCCTTGAGAGGATGCAAGGGCAAGGTTGGTGTTGTAAGAGATTCAATTTTAATCATTTTTTTGTAAAACCTCAAAACATGTAATGCTTTTAAAGACCATAATAATTCATATTAATTCTTTATTTTTCAGCTCCGAGTTTTCAAACTGGCAAAATCTTGGCCAACATTAAATATGCTAATAAAGATCATCGGCAATTCCGTGGGGGCTTTGGGAAATCTAACCCTGGTGTTAGCCATCATTGTCTTCATCTTTGCGGTGGTCGGCATGCAGCTATTTGGTAAAAACTATAAAGACTGTGTCTGCAAGATCGCCAGTGACTGTAAACTCCCACGGTGGCACATGAATGACTTCTTCCACTCCTTCCTGATCGTGTTCCGTGTGTTGTGTGGAGAGTGGATAGAGACCATGTGGGACTGTATGGAGGTTGCTGGCCAAGCCATGTGCCTTACTGTCTTCATGATGGTCATGGTCATTGGAAACCTGGTGGTACGCATGCATTTAAAATATGTGTTTCAGAAATAGATTAAAATCCTATGAGAATGGTGGTATTTTATAAAACAGAAATCATGATTATTCATTTAAAAAGTCTCTCACTTTGGTTATACTTATAGTCTCACTTTGAAAGTGCAACGATATAGCAGTAATCCTACAATTTTTATACTCAACTGCCATGGCATCAATCATTTCATCACATTTATTATATTATCTCAGAAGAGTATCATGTTGAAGAAAGGATTAGAAGGTAGAAGGATATTCAGGGAAAATTTTATGAAGTCAGAGAAGGGAGAGAGAATTCTGAAAATTTTTTTAGAGAAATCCCAATTTACTTGCCGATATAGGGCTAAGAAGTGGTGTCCTTAAGTGTTCATAATGATTTCGCCATTTCCTTGCCCCTTCTAGGCATGTAGCATTCAGTCATTCTAGTCATATGGTGCAGGCATTAGCCACCTTGGGTGGGTCAATTCTCCGTTGGCTCTAAGTCAAAAAGAGGATGACTCATGATGCCCGAGATTGCACTAATGGAGTAATTGATTAATTCCCCTCTCTTTTAAATTTAGAACATTACTCTTTCTGGTATGAAAGTATATTTGTATATTCCAAAAGGTGTAGAATTAATGTTACAATCCCATGGAAATATTAGCGATTTTTAGAAACATTGCTCCTAATTAGTCAACAGTTGGGTGTGAGAAATGCAATATGTTAAGAAGACAAATGTCAATTCCTGTGCTAACCCATTAATCCTTATTCAGAGTCAGAATGGTAATTTTTCAAATAATATCCAATTTTTTTGTCCCTGCTTAACAAAATAAGAAACTATAGAAGACATTTATATGCATAATTGCAAACGTTAATGATTTTTAAGGTTAGAATTGTTATACAGTACATATATAAATCTGTTTTCTTATAACCATACAATTTAAAACTTAGCTGAAACCTTAGGTCAGTTCATTGAACTTCTTCATTTTTCAAATGGGAGGACTTGAGAACAACAGAAATCATGTCTTTGGCCAAGGATGTATAGGTAAGCAGCAATTAAGTCAGCTCACAAATTCAGATGACCCAGCTTCTAATTACTATTTGCTATGGTGCCTCCTTCTCATCTAGTTGTTCGAACCTAGTGCTTTCTCCTCTTTTGGAGGAATAAGCGATCTCAATCTGCTCTTCTATATAATTGGGGTGAATTTATAATCATGTTTATATTGTTTTTAAAGGTTCTGAACCTCTTTCTGGCCTTGCTTCTGAGCTCATTTAGTGCAGACAACCTTGCAGCCACTGACGATGATAATGAAATGAACAATCTCCAAATTGCTGTGGATAGAATGCACAAGGGAATAGCTTATGTGAAAAGAAAAATATATGAATTTATTCAACAGTCCTTCGTTAGGAAACAAAAGATTTTAGATGAAATTAAACCACTTGATGATCTAAACAACAAGAAAGACAGTTGTATGTCCAATCATACAACAGAAATTGGGAAAGATCTTGACTTTATCAAGGATGTAAATGGAACCACAAGTGGCATAGGAACTGGCAGCAGTGTTGAAAAATACATTATTGATGAAAGTGATTACATGTCATTCATAAACAATCCAAGCCTTACCGTTACTGTACCAATTGCTGTTGGAGAGTCTGACTTTGAAAATTTAAATACAGAAGACTTCAGTAGTGAATCAGATCTGGAAGAAAGCAAAGAGGTAGGATTTTATAGATGCGGGGTATGTATAATATTAACTGTAATTCTGTTTATAAATTTTCCATATAGAATTTTTTATCATCACATAGAATTTTATTTCACTGAAGAAGCAAAGATTTAAGCCCATGGAGATGATTGATAAATTGAAGAATAAAATGGCATATGTGTGAGTTTTATCATCCTTAGTAATGAATATAAATTAAATGATGAATGAATAAATAAATGAAGAACAAGCATCATTTGATTTAATCCTTATAATAACCTAGAAAGGAATGTGTTATCACCCTAACTTTTCAGATAAGAAAACTAGCTTAGGGAGCATGTGGTCACATAACTAGTGAAGGATAGGACTGAGATTTGAATTTAGAGCCCTTGTCTACAAGTCCTATATATCTTCCACTGCATCAGATTGGCTCTTTTAAATGGAAAAAAATTAACAACAACAACAAAAAGAAGTAAGATATTCTGGGAACAGACAGTACTCACTATACTGGCCTAAAAAAAAATACTCTATGTAGCTTCTCCAATTAAAATTACATTGACCTACCCAGAAATATAAAGCTAAAATCTAATGGCTATATAAGGTAATTCAAAAGAAGTCCAGAACAAAGAAACTTCACTTCACTTTTAGTGTTTGGAAGTCTTAAAAAAAACAGAAAGCTGCTTTTAGAGTGCATCGTCTAACTATTTTTAAAAATTTAATACTACTGAAGACATTTTATTAGGGACACAATTCTATTACGTTATCACTACCTCCAAGGGTAAGTACATTACATTTGATAGCTGTTCAATGAAGATTCGCCAGGCATGAAACATTCTTTTGAATTATTAAATATACCTTTAAGAATGTCCCAAGTTTTTAAAAATGATTCTCTGAATAAGCTAGGTATAGGAGTAGGGAATAATGTTAGAGCTAGAAGCTGCTGTTTGGACCCTAGCCTCAGGGCTTCTTAGGTAATTCAGGTTTGCGTACTGAGAGAAGGGGGAAGGAGCAGATGCAGGCAGATAACAATAGATAGATCCTGGTCACACCATCTCAATGGAAGGAATTTGGGAAATAATGATAGATTAGTTTTGTAAAATATTGTGCAATTTTTTTTCAGGATTTTTAACTTGGATATTATCTTAGACCAAAACTGTGTTTTTAAAGGACTTTGGTTTTACCAAGGAACTAAATGGGCGCTGATTTTTTAAAATTACCTTAGTATTTATAAAATTGGTTCTGAACTTTTGTTACAATACATTTGGTAATATACTTTCTAATCTGGTTTTGTTTTGAATTTTAAGCCCTACATTTAATATTTGATGAAGACTACTAGCTACTGCATGCAATCTATTGAATTAAAAAGAAAACCTATTTTATAACAAAGACTATCCATAAAACATACTTTTTCTGCAAATTTTGACATGATTTATATTCATAATTCTTTTGTTTGTATTGATCTGGGCTAAAAGTAACACTAATCTCTTTTTAAAGTGAATATCACTGAACCACTGTAGAAAGTCCTATTCTATTATTCTTTGACATTTTATATCTTCGAACATTGCATTAATTGAAATTTTAAATGTTAGGTTAACAGAAACTTAAAAGATAGTTTAATCCAAAAGATAGTTTAATACAGTGTTTCTCAAATTGTGAGTCATGACCCATTAGGAGTTGCAAAACTAATTTATTGAACTGGCATTTTAACAATTTTAATGAAACAAAACAGATTATGTCAGAGCACTTTGCATGTAGGTGAGGATAAGCACTGGTACCTGATGCTTTTGTTGCTTGTGCTGAACTTTAAGCCATTGTTTATCTAATTATCTAATCAGAATGTGCCCACTGGGTCCATGATTGTAATGCACCAAGTCCAGAAGTTCTTAAGTTTGAGAAACACAGTTTCAGTTCTTTAAAGGTAGTGAAGGAAGGCTTCTCACTCCAGGCAGACCAGATAGCTTCCTTTTCTGGTTCCCAGACATATAAGGCCGGGAGTGTGAGTAATAAACAATGCATACCCTGGGCTCATGCATCTTACACAGCACCATAATATTTGATGATAATTACCTATATGCATGTATATCTTTCATTTTATCTTGTGACCCATTTATACATGTTTGGTACAAAGTAGGAGCTTGGCTCAAACTTCTCTAGCTCATTCAACTTTTCTAGTAGAATCATTTTTTAAGGATTCTTATTAGCACATTGCTTTGATAAGAACATACTTGAAATAATAGTTTTATTTCCAATTATTTGAACCCCATTTTTCTCTTGATTCAATCTAATATTCATTTTTTTGTTATTGTTAGAGTCTTTGTTTGCCAGAGCTACTATGATAACATACCACAAACCAACCATGGTTTGCACAAAGGAAATTTATTGTCTCACAGTTTTGGAGGCTAGAAATCCAACATGAAGTAGCATTCCATCAGTCCTCCATCACATGTCAATCTCTCTTTCTTTGGTCTCCTCCTGTGTCTTTCTCTGACTTCTGGCATCTGACTTCTCTCTTCTTCTTACTTCTGTCTATGAATTTTCTTTGCTTATAAAGACTGCAGTTATATGGATTAAGGCCCACCCTGGTTCAATTTGGCCTCATCTAAATAGGATCTTCAAAGATCCTATCCACAAATGAGTCCACACCTTAGCTAATAATAACACTTTCAGAGGTCCTATTTACAAGTGGGTCCACACTCATAGGACCACAGATTTAAGACTTGAACATGTCTTTTGTGGGAGACAGGATTCAATCCCTAAAAGTTAACTATGTTACCTTGTCAATCTCTCATCTTTTTCACATGAATTGCTATAGAAATGCAATTATATCTGATCCAGCTGAAAATTTTAAACTAAATACTGAACCTTCTATTCATCCCCATCACATTTCTATTTCTTTTCATTAGTTTTTGAATCCTCCTTTCTGGAAATATCCTTTTATATATTACCACATGTTCCAAATTTCCTGGCACTTCCACTTCACCCATTCTTCCTTTTGATCAGAAATACACTCATATGCAATTGCCTCTCCTCACTACTTCTTCAGTCTTATGATATCCTATATTCATCAAAGCAATATAGGGATGCTCTGTTTTTAGACGAATTAAACTGCTAGCAGATGTTTCAAAAGATGAAGTTTCTTTATTCTATATTAGGGACACAGCCTATAGTGTATTAAGACAATTTTGTGATGTTGGTTCTTTCTCTGTGATTTATCCTTTATTCTTTTTACTACCTATATTCATTCAGCAATCACCATGTGCCAGGCAGATGTTACTCTATTGGGGGATATATATATATAAAATCTATCATAGAAAGATGACTCTCAATCTTTCATATATATATATATATATATTTGCATTTAAGAGAGATGACTCAATCTTTCCTTTCTAGTATATGGATTTTCATATTGGGACATACCTTCTTGACTCAAAATGTACCTCTTATGGCCTCTATTAGATCTGTTCTGTTTGAATATATTAATATTTTCCATTCTTGAATTTCAATAATGAGCCTTATCTTCAATGAATCATTATAATAACCCAATATAATGTCTTAGGTTTAAATTACAAGTGCTTATTGTTTACTACCCACATTCTGAGCATTTGTTTTTAGAGCACGATTACAATGTTATTGGTAGTAGGTCATTCTCTAGAGCCAAAATATTGGGTTATTTAATTCTGTTTTACCTCTTGCTAACTGTGTGACCTTACCTGATTATCCAAACCTTAATTTCCTTACCTCAAAAATAGGGCTAATATTATCTATTGCATAGTTTTGGGGAATATTAACTGAAATAATAAATGTGAAGTACTTAGCACCGTGCCTGATACGTAGTAAGTATTCATTAAGTCTTTATTATTATTATTACTAGCAGCATTCCCAGTAGTCATTTCCTTGCAAGTTTTCTTATAAGAGTTACTAGTAACATATACCACTGTTTATCCTTTTTGTTGTTATTTGCCTTTTGTCCTCTGTAATAAATTGTTTTACAAATTTATCTAGAGATAAGGATACATTTTGTATTTTCTTTTTAATTTTTAAATTGTTTTAATTAAATTCTTAACATGTTAAACTTCTCAAAAACGCTTAAGAAAATTATTTTTCTGAAGGGCATTCCAATCAGGAAAGATAAATATGCCAAAACCTAGGGACATGAAACATGTGTTTGCTATTACTGGGCCATAAAGTCACAGGAGATGAGTCTAGAGATGTAGGTAGGAGCAGATAGTCTTAGTTTCCAGGAAACCAGGAATGGATCTATAGGAAGAGATACAGTATGATGGAAATTTATTTTTGTTTTGTTTCATATTTGTGTTTAGGCAGCATATTTGCATTACTGCTCCTCAATCCAGGATACCTATTATGGTTAATTTCGTGTGTTAACTAGACTAGGTAATGGTGTCCAGTTGTTTGGTCAAGCAAGCACTGGTTTGATTGTATTGTGAGGGTGTTTCATAGATAGATTTATAGCGATAGTCAGTTGATTGCATTTACGGCCAATTGCATCTACAGTCAAGAAAGGAGATTGCCCTCAGCAATGAGGGGAGTCTCCTCATCCAACCTGTTGGAGGTCTTAAAACCAGAACTGAGGATTTTAGAAGTCAGAATTCCTGCCTCTACTTTAGCCAGTCACCTTCTCCTGGGGAACTCAACTTAATAGAGTTTCCAACTTGTGACCTGCCCTACAGAATTAAAGCTTACCAATTCCTACAATAAATTTCTTAACATTTAAAACAGGATACACACACACACACACACACACACACATACATACACATATATACAGGTACATATCCTGTCTTTCCTGTTTCTCGGGAGTTTCCTGACTAATACAACACCCTTAGGAGCTATCTTTTCTATATTTCCTCTATTATTGGTTCATAATTGCAGGAAAGGCTAAGCATGGGTCTCATTTAATAACCTCTATAGGTCCCAATAGGTATTAACTCTCAGAATGCATTAAAATAACCTGAGGAATTGCTTTTTAAACCTCAGAAAGTTTCTTAGTTTATGGATTAATAAGAATTACAGAGAAGCTAGAATGGTGGCTTGGACAGATTTTGGAGAGCTTTGAAAGCTTGGCAAAACTGCTGAGATTATTCAAAAGGCAGCATAAAACCATATATCCCCAATTTGAAAGTAAGTTTATTTGGTTAAGGATCCAGTTTTATATCACTTTTAATCCTCTGCAATACCTGCCACAATATTGAGTACATAATAGGTACTCAATAACTTTTTGTTTTTTTGTCAGTTTTTATGGATACCAGCCTAAGAGTCCATTTGCCCTAATTCCACCTTGGACAAATCACTAACTCTATATTACCCAGTCTCCTAATTTATAAAATGAGAACACGGATCCTATGGTTCTTATAGAAATATTGTAAGGCTCTAAAAGCTCTTTAGAAATTATAAATGCTTAAAAACATAAGATGATGCTAGCAAAATTACTATTCTAATTCTGTTTTAATAAATACTTTTTAACTTAATTGAGTTATTAAAATTATATTTCTGGGTAATAAAAAATTTCTAAAGTAATAAGGGGAAAAAAGTACACTTTTTGCAATGAGTGAGTCCCAAAATAGTGAGTAAAAATGTCACTGGGTCCATGTAAATCAAGTCGCCTTAATAACAGCTGTCGTTTTTTAAGTGCTCGCCAAGGACAAAGCCTTGTTTGTAGGTCTTTGCATGTTCAGTCTTCACACCACGAGATCGATATTATTATTCCTCTATGAGGAAATTGAGCAAGAAGAGTTTAAGTACCTTGCCAAAGCCACGCAAATAGTAAGTGGTTGATCCTGGGCTAGAATTCAGGCAGCCTGCTACAGTCTATGCTCTTAACCACTACACTAATTCTCTTTAACAGTGTCTGAATATGTGCTTTCTTTGGCATTTGTTTGAAAGGCACAGTACTGTTGTTGTTTTTTAATAATTAAGTATAGATGTAGACTGTAAAGCTGCTGGTGTTAACTACCAGTCTCTCCCATGGCCTAGGCTAATGGCACAGCCAGGACTATTGCAGGGCCTTCTTCCTCCTGCACTGAGATGCGTGGAAGGTTGATCTGCTCCACATCCCACACTGACCTGTGGATGCAGGTCATTTCCTAATACCACAATCAAGTGTCTAATTACAGAGTACTCATTTGCCCAGACTGTGGTGACTCAAAGTTGCATTTAAGGAACATCCTCTTCCTAGTTTAGTGCTACTTGAAAGAGCCTTCCCCCTTATTGAAAATCACTTCTATGTTCGCATAATTCGTTTCTAAATCTTTGAGAGCAGGGAAGGTGCTATGTCTCAATTACCTTAAGTCATTTGGGCACATCAAATATTTTTGAAAGAATGACTAATGAGAGATGAACAATTACTTCTAGAGTTCCAATTTTCCTCCCAAATATGTCACCTGTGTTGAGGTAAACATTTACTTGGTGCCTTGCTGATATTTTGCCATTTAATACTTTTATCATTGCCCTATATGGGTTAAGGAATACATCACATTTTTCACCCTAAGCATATACTGCTGAACATCAGTAAACCAAATTTGTTCTATCACAGAAAGCTCTGCAATGAATGCCTTATGTGGACAATGCCCAGTTTAATGAATATGCTTGCGGGCAGGGATTATGTCAGTTTCATTTACAACAATACACCAGCATTCAGCACAGTGCCTAGCTTATAGTAAGTGCACAGTAAATACATGTGAAAGAACTAAGAATTGGAAGGCTCTGGTTAATATTGAATCAAAATGGTTACATGTGAAGACTTGGGAGTCTTGACCAGACCAAGTTCACCAGACTAATCTCCCACTACCCACAGCTCACCCCAATTCTATCCCAGTTGATTGAAGTTTATATTTTCTCACTTCATCATTCCCGTGTCGGGAATTTCCTTCGCCCCCTGCCAAACTCCCAGCAAAACAAACAACATAAAAAATTGAACTTCTATCATAACCACCATCCATTACTGAAACTTTTTCTTCACACAAACAGAACCTCTGTATGTTACTACAATAACTTTTTTTTTAAGTGAACTTCTCATTATCATTCAAGAATTAGTCTATTTATTTATTCAACAAAAACATATTGGGTGCTCACTGTACCAAGCAACTCTTAATTCTACCAGGCAGTAAACTGAGGTTGCACCAAGCAGAATTACTCACTGCATAGTATGAAATGTATGCGCTGTATTTTTCTGTTTATGTATGTCTGTTCTACTAATCTTGTGGGCAACTTGAGAACAAGAATTGTGGTATTCATTCTTGTCTTTCTAGTCACTAGTGGAGTTCCTAGCACAAATGAGGTATTTGATCAGTGTTGATTGGTATCATGTAAACTCATCACATTTTTCATGAACACCTACATTTTTATCACCTATAACTTCTGAAACTGTTGTATAGCATAAACCAAGCAAGACTGGTCCTAGGTCAAATTGAGTAAGCAGCTTCCTCTCGAATACAGCTTTTCCTCTCCAGGAAAAGGTGGAGATGGGGAAAGCACAGGAATTTTCCTATCACTTCCTGAATACTGTTCTGAGAACACTTTGCAGAATCCCATCTGGGCATTGGCAGGATTTGTCTCTGCCAACTCCTGCCTATTTCCTTGTCTTTTACTATACTCATTCAGGGCCATGCTCTCTAAGATGGCAGCTAATGAAACTGAAGAATCAATCCTCAATGATGAACGTGATGAGATATATTTCTCGGTTTCTACTTTGTGATATCTATAAAAGATACAGCTAGTCAGTGGAGATCCAAACTCTCTCTCTCTTACATCGAATGGATTATCAGGTACTGACAAGTCTGCCTGTCCTTGTCCACCTCTTTGCACCACCACTGCCTCCATCCAATGTCAGACCTCCATCATCTCTCAGTTTTATTGCTATGGCCTCCAGATGGGTGTCCCACTATAATATTGTCTTCACCAATCCAGTTCTCACACAATGATAGGTGTTCTTGCTAAAAGGTGAATCTGGTCATTAGCTCTTTCCTCTTTCTAGCCTTTCAGGAGCTCTACATTGCAATCAGAATGAAGTCTTCATGATTTAATATGGCCCATGATACCCTGCCTAAAGTAGCCCCAACTCATCTTTCCAGCTGCCTGTTTAATATTGTTCCTCATCTCCTTCCCATCCAACTAAACCCATCTTCTTTTGTTTCCTGAAACCCCCCATGCTTTCTCAGGTCCTGGTCTCTATACCAGTTCCCTCTGTCTGGAATGCTGTTCCCTGACCCAGCCTTACCTGGTTTACCATCAGCCAACTCACCCTGCCAGTCACAAATGTCACTTTCTTCACAACTGCCCTTCCTAGACTGTTAGATGGTAATACTCTATGCTCTCAAGACACCTTTTACTAACCCTATCATAATGTGTTGTGATTGTTTACTTATCTTTATGTTCATCTGATTGTGAACTCAGGAGAGAAGGTACGATGTCTCTTATACTCACTATTTTTCAAGTCCTAGTTTTGATGCTTGGCTCACACTGATATTTTTGGTAGTTGAAAAAATCAAATATCAGCAATTAAATATATTACAAAATATACAATACTGTTATGAAAATGGTTGCCATTTATCAGGTAAGTGCCATGCCAAGCATTTTCCACGTGCTATCTTTCGATCGATAAAACAACCATGTGAAGTAAGGACCATTGGTAGGCCCATTCTACTAATTAGAAACCTAAACTTTAGGAGGTCATGATACTTGACTAAAGTCTACAAAACCAGTAATTGTGAGCCAAACCCAAATTTTTCTGACTCTCAAGACAGTAATCCTAATGCTTTCATTATAAAGGTATCCTACTCAATTGGCACTTATTAAATATTTGTTAAATATATGAATGAAAGTTATCATTTAATGTTAAAAATTGTCAAAAGAATCCTAGAAAGACTTTGGTCGATTTAGCAAAATGAATTTAGCAATGGAAATCATTCATTTGAGTTATAATTTTGGGTTCCAGCTTGGGGATTGTAAATACAATTTTGCAGAATTTTTTTCCTTTCTAACTTATTTGCATTACAATAATTTTCTATTGGACCAATATGTGATAAAATGTTACATTTCTTTTTTCCCTTTCTATCTAATCACTGATACAAAAATTCATGTTTGACATTTTAAAGCAGAATTCAGAGTATGTAAAAGCTGTATTCCTTTACCTTCACCCTCCCTGATCAAGTGTTGCACTTCTAACATATTGCTTGATAAAGAAATCATCTGGGGTATAGGAATGACTTGGGAATTAATAAGTTCATACTTGACTTTTCTATATGTTCTGTGGAAATGCTAAATCTCAGTACTTCTGTTGCTATTAGAAGTATTATAGGGAACTAGCTGTGGCTCAATTGGTAGGGCTCTGGTTTACCACATGGGAGGCCCCAGGTTCGGTTCCCAGGGTCTCCTGGAGAAGGCAAGCCTCCATGAGCAGGCAAGCCACCACGCGGTGAGCTGACTCAGCGGGATGCCGCAGCAGGGGGAGACAAGCAGACACAGAAAAACGCAAAGCAGATGGACACAGCAAGCACAAGCAGCAAGGGGGGGATATATGAATAAATTTTAAAAATAAATCTTTTATAAAAAAGTATTATAAAGTATTGCTGCTTTGTGAGAGTCTTTAATAGAGAGGTTATTTTAATTTTTAATGTACTTAGTGTATATTGCAAATATTTACTAATGCACAATGAAATTTTTTTTTACTTATTACATATCCCCCCTTCTGCTTGTCCTTACTGTGCCCATTCTTGTGTTCTTTAGTGTCTGTTTGTCCCCCCCCC
>PVKH010000356.1:0-39838 GCA_004027955.1 Chaetophractus vellerosus
CTGCATGGTATTGGCACAAGGATAGAAACATTGACCAGTGGAACTGAATTGAGAGTTCTGATATAGATCCTCACATATACAGTCACCTGATATTTGAAAAGGCACCAAGCCCACTCAGTGGGGAGAAAATGGCCTCTTCAACAAGTGGTGCATGGAGAACTGGATATCCATATGCAAGAGAAAGAGAGAGGAACACCATCTCACACCCTGTATGAAAATTAACTCAAGATGGATCAAAGATCTAAACATAAGAGCCAAGACCATAAAAACCTTGGAGGATAATGTAGGGAAGCATCTACAGGACCTTGTAATAGGAAATAGTTTCATGGACTTCACACCCAAAGCATGAGCAGCAAAAGAAAAAATAGATAAATGGGATCTCCTCATAATTAAAACTTTTTGCACCTCAAAAGATATTATCAGGAAAATATAAAGGCAGCCTACCCGATGGGAGAAAATATTTGGGAACCATATATCTGATAGGAGCCTCATGTCTTGCATATGTAAAGAAATCCTACACCTTGAAAATAAAAAGACTAACAACACATTTCAAAAATGGTCAAGTGACCTGAAAAGACAGTTCTCCAAAGAAGAAATACAAATGGCTAAAAGGCACAGGAAAAAATGTTCAGCATCTCTAGGTATATGAGAAATGCGAATCAAAACTGCAATGAAATACCATCTTACACCCATTAGAATGGCAGGTATTAAAAAAACTGCAGAATATAAATGTTGGAGAGGTTGTGGAGGAACGGGTACCCTCATTCACTGCTGGTGGGATTGTGGATTGGTACAGCCATGGTGGAGGACAATATGGTGGTTCCTCAAAAAACTAAATATAGATCTTCCATATGATCCAGCAATTCCACTGCTGGGTATATACCCTGAAGAATTGAAAACAAAGACACGAACAGATATATGTACACCAATGTTCATAGCATCATTGTTCACATTTGCCAAAAGTTGGAATCACCCTAGGTGCCTGACAACAGATGAATGGATAAACAAAATGTGGTACATACATACAATGGAATACTACTCAGCAGTAAGAAGGAACAAATTGCTAACACACGGGATAACATGGATGAATCTTGAAGACATTATGTTGAGTGAAGCAAGTCAGGCATTGAAGTATGAGCTGTACATGTCCTCACTGATATGAATAAAGGAAATTGAGCAATCCCTGAGAACTAGGATCTGGAAAATAGGTGAAAGAGAAAGAGAAAGAGAAGAGAAAGTAGTGGGACATCATCCGTAGGGACATAATCTGTGGTGAGGTGATAGAGCATGGTTGCATGTTAGGGGAATGGGACAGGTGGGTGGTGATATTGATGCATTTTGTGGTGCAGGGTTGCTGGCTGGGAGGACTTGGAGGGACAGGTTGTAGAGCTCAGGATGCTTGGGTGTGATGGAGGGGGATCGGATGAATGCCTAGGATGTGTGGCTGAGGAGTGGAGACTGAAGTGGTAGGAGTGCTCTTGTCACAGAGTGAAGGGGAGGTGTCACAGCTTGGGGGAGAGGGTTGGGGTGCATTCAGGGGGGTGCTATTTGTGGGGCCTTGGGGATGTGTGGGAGTGTTCTTTCTGTAGTAGTGTAGTGTGTCTGTGAGTGGAGATCCTGCATGGTGAGGGTGAGGGAGATGGGCTCCCTATTTTTGTAGATCTGTTTCACTCAGAAATAGACAGGGACATGACATGGGAGTAGGGATGATTCCAGGTGGGGATGAACCAGTGAGCCAGAACACTCTGTGGTGTGAATCTGTGAATCCTGTCATCTGGAGAGTCAAGCCAAGGGGACGTTTGGGCCCTGGGGTGGTGGGGAGGGATGGGGTGGATTGAATGAGGGTCTTGGTGGCCCATGGAATTGTTTTCCATTGCCATGCAGTGGTGGAAACGGGACAGGGTGAAGTCATCAAAATTTATAAAAGTATATGAAATAAAATGTGGACCTTGATGTGGACCAATGACAATGTTGGGGAACCACATTTCAATATCTGTTTGTCAGTTATGTTGGTGCTGTCATCCACATACAAAAAGTTTTGGTAAGGAGTGGAATGGAGGAGGAGGTTGAATACATGAGATTGTCTGGTGGTGTGTGTGTGACTCTGCTGTGACCTAAAATTTCTTTGAAAATTAAATGTAGAAAGGTGGGATACTTGAGAGTGAGAAGAGGAAGGTGCCACAAAACAGACTGGACATCAGATATAGCACTGACAAGGCAAAATGGGGGAAAAAATTTTGTGTACATGTAGTTCTTATTGTTTTTTTCACAGATTTTGAATAGTCCAGTCCACTGGCAATGTCTAGTTTTCTTTTTTCTATTTTTTTTTATTTTTACTTATTTTATTTTTTATTTCTCTTATTTTTAATCTTTTAAATTTTTTTCTAACAGTTTTTTTATTTTTTAAGTTTTCCTATGTTTTGACTCTTGCGTTTAAATGATGTTGTTAAGGATGGTTCACAGTGGAGGATGAACCAGTTAGCCAGGACACTCTGTGGCATGAATCTGTGAATCTTGTCATCTGGGGAGTTGAGCTGGGGGTCATTGTGGGCCCAGGGGTGGTGGGGAGGGATGCAGTGGATTGAATATAGGGCATTTGGTGGCCCGTGGAAGTGTTTTCCATTGCCCTGCGGTGGTGGATATGGGACAAGGTGACAGACATCAAAATTTATGAGTGTATGATCTAAAATCTGGACCTTGATGTGGACCAATGACAATGTTGAGGAACTGTATTTCACCATCTGTTTGTCAGTTATGTTGGTGTCGCCATCCACATACAAAACGGTTTTGGTGTGGGGGGAATGGAGGAGGTGGTTGAGTATATGAGATTGTCTTGTATTCTGTCTGTGGCTCTGCTGTGACCCAAAGCTTCTTTGACAATTAAATGATAAAAGGAGGGTTGCTTCAGAGTGATAAGAGGAAGGTGTCATGAAATAGTCTGGACACCAGGTATTGCACCGACAATGCACAATTCAGGTATTTGGGGAAAAAAAATCTTATACATAAATATACATTATTATTTTTTTACATTTTTGAATAGCCCAATCATTTACTGAAATCTTGTTTTCCTTTTTCTATGTTTTTAAATTTTCTAAAATTATTTTGTATTATCAAGTTCACAAATATTTTAACTCTTACATTTAAACACAACTATTATTTCATTTTCCTATTCACTGCAATTGGCTACCATGATGGCTTCAACTGTGAAGAGGCTATGGATCACAGAAGGATCACAATGTGGATGGCAAAGGATCATTGAGGGGTGTCAAGGTTGAAGGTGCATGAGAGGAAGTCCACCTGAACATACATAAAAGGCATACATAATAGTTCAAAGGCTCATGGGACATGGTCATGGGGTGAAATATTACTCAGTAAATGGGAGAACACTGAATTCCCATCCTGGACATCTCTGTCATATTTTCCAGAAGAGTAGCAACATCCCCCCTGAGTGCAGGGGCAGGGTCTGGCAAAGGAGGATGAGCCATTGATGGGCCCTTGTTATTGATGACTAGCCTTATGAGTCATTGCTGTTGAAATTGAAATACACTATTGTTAAGGGGTGCCTAAGAGTTGCTTCTGGAGAACCTCCTTGTTGCTCAAATGTGGTCTCTCTCTAAGCCAAACTCAGAATACATTACCTTCCTCCCAGATGTGGGACATGACTCCCGGGGATGAGCTTCCCTGGCATTGAGGGATTACTAACAAATGCCAATGGGCAGTACGACTGGGAAAAGACTTCAAATAAAAGGGGCTATGGTAAAGACAAATGAGTTCATAAGGCTAAGAGACATCAAAGTGAGTCAGGAGATCAACCCAGAGGTAACACTTATGCAGGTGTCAGTAGGACCTCCTAGGCTTCCAATATGGATATCATCCCACACAGAGGGCCTCCAGAGGGCTTTGGAGATAGAAATCCAGGTCCTACATCAGGGCAAATATTCCCAGAGTTTGGTGCCTTACTACTGGGCCCTAATTTGGAATCCTTGCTCCTGAGAGTGACAGAGTCTGACCAAAATATGACTTCACTGCTCATGATCCATCTGTCTCTTCTATTCTAACCTATGTTTGATGCCAGAATTTTAGGTGTACTTCCATAGAACAGAGACTATGGGGTGTCCATTGCCAACTGGGTCCAGAGACCTGCAACTCTTATGCTACAACTCAATGTACTCACCCAGGACACCTAATTGGGAGTTGATGATGGATGACAGCTATGCTGGGGAATGGAGAGAGCATGCAGCTGCAGGCAGGATACTCTCTTCCATCATATCCATGGGATATAAGCCCCCTCTCACTTGGTGGTGGAGGGGACATCCCCATCCCAGACTCCTCGGGATTGGGGGAAGAACTATGGACTAGAATGGATTTCGTGTCCTGCTATAGACTTGTGATATATGCAATGGAAGAAATTGCAAAATTATGTTGTGCCAGTGTCACTGGACACTTTGGGAGCAGGTTGAGGGAAGGACAATTGTAATGCAGGGTTTTTTTTTGGGACCTGGGAATTGTCGTGGTTGATGCTGTAATGGACGATGTAGGCCATTTTGTGTGATCATGTATCATGTGGAACTGTATGGGAGAGAGGGTCGTCTACAGTATGAACTGTGATCTATGCTTGATGGGAAAGCCCAAAATGTGTATATCTGTCACAGGCTTTATGCCACACTGATGAGGGATGTGTGTGGGGGATTGTGGGAAGTGTGGGGGGGTGGCATATGGGTACTCCTAGAATCTCTGTGTAGCATTTATGTAATCAATGTATCCTAAAAAAATATATAGATAGAAATATAAAAAATAAATAAATAATTTTTAAAAAATAAAATAAAAAAATATTTAATTTTCTCATTTTTTGATCCGTATAAAAATTTACTCTGGAAATTATACAGCATAAAGAGTATTTCTTCCATGAATCTACATGAAAATTGATTTAATTATTGTTAACTGCTGAAAGCAATTACCCTAATTCATTTCACATGTTTGTATATAGAGGCCATAAGATTTTTGCCTTTAATATAATTATAAAATCTTTGTCATCTCAGCACTGGGTTTTATATTTGTCTAATATGTTTCTCTTATTATAATAGAAGCCAGTAAACTAAAATAACAAAACATATTTCACTCAAGTTTGTGGTGGTTAAATACATTATTTTTTCATTTTTTATGAAGTAATATTGGTAAAATGAATGATGGTTAATCTTATGATAGTGTTATTGGAAAAATGTGCTCTCCCATTCTTGATGGTTAATGATCTTGCCTTTCAGACACAGAGCAATTAGTTATTTCTCTGGAAATGTCCTACACTTTTACCCAGTTATAAATTAGAGTGTCATAAGAGAATACCAAAAATGCTGCTCAACATTATGTGATTTCTAAGGTAAATACAATTCTGTTACAAACCTATCATGGATGGATTAGTTCCAAAAAACTATCCTTTGAAAGATGCCAAGCAATCTTCCTTGGAAATCATTCCCAGAGAAGGCCAGATGGTGCTTTATGAGCAATCATAAATATAAGAGATGGCCTGGCATTATCAGGATGAAAGGCAAGGGATACACTGCTCTGCTTGTGTTCACAGTAGCTCCTGGTATAATTGGGTGAAATAATTTCCAGATGAACTTTCTATTTGAGCAGGACAGGAAACAAAATTTTATTTTGATTTATTTTATCTCTCTTTCTCTAATTCTCTCTCCCTCCCTCCCTCCCTCTCTCTCTCTCTCTCTCTCTCTCTCTATATATATATATATATATATATACATACATAGAAATTAAACATTATTTATCTCAGAGGAATCAAAATCATATCACAGGAATTTCAGAGTCCTTAAATTGTTTACATATTTTACTTGTGAGAAAAACTTGAGACTGATAAAATTTTGGACAGATAATACTGGAAGAAATTTTTCACCAAGTTTGACTCATAGTAAGTATTTATCTCAAATTTAGGCCATTTTAGCTTATCTCAAAAATTAGAATATTATTAGAGGATTATGCAAAGGCATTTACATATAATGTAGGCATAACCTAAATAATGCCATATTTTATAGAAAAACAAATATGGAATTGATGGAATCAAGCCATCAAGCAATGAAATTATATTGATAATAAAAATTTTGTAAGAATTATGATCATATAATCTGTTAAAACACCTATCTTCTGAAAATTAATAGTAATGTGTTCTCTATCATTTTAATGCATCTAACATTTTAATATTTGATATGTCATACTAAATAATATTGGATATAAAAGAACAGTAAAGGAAGAGTTAAAATTCTCTGTCATTGTTTTACATAAGTAGATTTTTGTCTGAAATTAAATGTAAGTAGGAATTTAGTGTTATGAGCATGATCTCTGGACTCGACCAACCTTGGTAGAATCACAGTACCAAAAACGCTTACTCATTGAGATTCTGGATAAATTACTGAATTTTCCATGCCCCTTTTCTAATCTGAAAGTGTGTACAACAGTGACACCTAGGATAAAATATTTTAATATAAATAAATGTAGGGAATTTTTATAAAAGTGTCAAATCATTCTAATCAGGCAATATATATGAATTTCCATTATAAAAAATCCAAAGTTGATTTGTACCAAATTTATATTTGTCAAGCAAATTAAATATATTTGTCATATTTTGACAATTACTTTTTATAAAGAATTTTAAAAATCACTAAGCTAATTTTTTTAAATGCCAATCATTCCTACTTTTAAAAAACTATTTTGTACTCATTCATGCTGTTTCACATTTGATTTCTAAATAGTTTACAATAGTTGATCACTATGGGAAGTAAGAATAACACAAATGTTCCTGATTTCATCCTTTTGGGATTCACAGAATCTGAAGATATTCCACAATTCCTCTTTATATTCTTTCTCCTGATATACCTAATTACCATGCTGGTGAATGCAGGTAAGATATTAATAATTCACCTGGATATTCAGCTTCACACCCCAATGTACTTTTTCCTCAGTCACCTGTCATTCCTTGACCTCAGTTACTCAAAGTCATCATACCTAAAATCTTAGAGAACTTACTGACTTCCATTAAATATATTTCATTCATGGGCTGCTTTACCAAGATGTTTTTTCTATCTGCCTGATTATCACTGAAATTTTCTTTCTGTCTTCCATGGCCTATGACCACTATGTAGCCAGCTGCGATCATCTTCACTACCAGCTTGTTATGTCCAGGCAACTCTGCTATGCCCTTATCACTGTGTCCTACATGATTAGCTTTACTCAATCATTAACTATTGTTCTTTGCATTTGCAGTTTGTATTTCTGTAAATCCAATGTAATCTATCACTTCTTCTGTGACACAACCCCAATTTTAGCCCTGTCCTGCACTGATACTCATGATACTGAAATCATGGTAATGAGTCTTCCTAGTTTATCTGTAGTGGGATCTCTTATCACAATCACCGTTTCCTATGTTTCCATTCTGTCTAATATCCTGAAAATTAATTCCATTTCAGAAAAGCTTTCTTTACTTGTGCCTCTCACCTCCTGGGAGCAACTATCTTTTATGGCACTACAATTTTTACTTGTTTAAAATCTAAGAAATCCTACTCTTTGTGAAGGGATCAAGTTCCCTCTGTGTTTTATACTATAGTGGTCCCCATGCTGAATCTACTCATTTATAGTCTTAGGAACAAAGGGGTGAAAAATGCTCTTCTTAGAATCATGCAGAATATAAAGGGCTCCAGGAAATTTTAATGACAGGAATGCTGAACATTTAAGTTCCTTGTTTCTTTCTTTTCTATTTTTATTTTTAAAATAAAGTACCATCCTTTAATTAGTTTGAATTTCTGTTGAGACTTCCTCTATTTAACCTCACATAATCTGGAATATTTACAAAATATGTTTTAGACATCTACATAGTAATTGGAAACCAGGAAATACGTGCTAAACTTTTAATTTAAATGTATGTGTTTTAGGAGCAACTCAATGCAACAACAACAAGAAAAATGTAGTGTTATTTTTCAAATTGTATCACAAGAACCCCTATGCATATTCCAATTTCATAGCTTTTTATTATGAAAAGCACTTTCCTTAGTCATTTATTCTGTATTAAAAAATATAGCATAGTATTAAAGAGGGCTGCTTTGGCCTGAAAATTCAGTGTTTAGATTCTAGATCTGCCAGCTTTTTAGCTATATATCCCTTCATAAGTCACTGAAAGTATAAATATGTTCTTCTCAACTGTACAATAAAAAAATTCTAAATCATATGGTTACCTTAAAGACTAAATCATGTAATGAATGGAAATTATTTAATGTGGTACTAGTAAATTTTTACCATGATCATCAGGACACTTATATTCTTGTAAAATTTTCAATACACAAGAGATTTTGTATAGAAAATATATATTATTGTGATAGAATTAAGTTATAGAAAAAAAGTGTATTCACATTGAAGAAAATTTGGTGTATATTTTAAATTATTATAGAAAATAGTAATATCTTAATTTTTGAACATTTTGTTCTGATCTTCTAAACAGATCTTATGTTTATGTATGTATATATTACATGTATATATACATTTTTATCATTTTAAGTTTCTGCTTTGCAGTTTTTTTTTCTACTCATCACTATAACCTTTGTTATTTCAATTTGAGAGATGAATATTTTTTTGTACATGAGCAAAATCAAGAATCTCATCTTGCAATGCTTTAAGCCCTGAAGTTTTGTATATACATGAAGTTAAATAGCACATCTTGTTACACCTGTTTTGCTTCCACCTGCTAACCTTTTGAAAACCCTATCTTTCTATCATGCATCAACAATATGCAATAATCTCTAAGTCTTTGTTTAATTTTAGTATGATTAAAAATCATTTCATTTTACCTGGTTTCTATATATTTATGTTCCTTTAAAAGTTATAATTTTTGAATTGAAATAGTAGCTCATTTGTTTTAGGAACTTTAATAGAGAAAAGTTGAAAAGCTAAGAATTATATATCACTCCAAATTTTGTGACATCCCATAAATTTTACTCAGGTACCTTGCTATTATTTCCTTTTAAAATGTCTCTGTATAATCTGGATTTTATTTTTAATTTTCTCTACTATTCAATGTATGCTTAAGAATGCATGTTTTCTTCATTTTCCCATTTGATTATTTTTTATTTAAATTTAAGTAATATTTTTTAGATATATTTTCCCTTGAAATGATTTTATTATTTTAATTTATTTTAAGGTTTTCTTTGTAGAATTATAATTGCTCAATTTGTTGAATGATTTTGAGATATTAATATAATGTTCAAAACTTTTTTAATATGAAAATGTTGATAACCTCACTGATTCTTTACTGTTTATTAATTTATTTAAGGAATTAAAAATGTACATCATTTTCCCTTACATTCTGCAATCACATAAAATTTTAAGTTGTCATATATAATATCCATATAAATTATTGTATAAGATTTATTTTTGCTCTGATCTATATGTTATCTAGAATTTAAATTTATTTTAATTCCTCCTTTTTTGTTTGCACTATTTTGCTAAGGATTTATGTTTTAATAACATACTTTTTAAACTAATCTCTCATCCAATATATGAATTTTGTCTTCTTTTATGAGCACAACATTTTCTGGTGTTTTTGATAAACTGTGCTGGGCTTACATTCATTTATGTAAATTTCTATAATTTATAAAATTTTTACTGTTGGTTTTTCTTATCAACTATTGTCAAAAGATTCTGTACTTTTTAGGTGGTAGTAAGTTCAGAAATTGCTATTGTTTTAATTAAATTGAGTCTACCCTGCCCTCTTATAATATATTCTGGATACCATATATAATGTTGCTAAATAAATATAACCACTAAACAAGCTATTGACATTTTCTTTCTATTTTCCCTGTGTGTGTCAGTGCATATCATGTTTAAAGAAAAAAGTGGCCTGAAGTAATCCTTTTGTATATGGTGGCATGTCAAAATTCTATGTATTGTAAAGGTAAATTTTGAGCTACTTAAAAATGATTAAAATGAAAATTTTTTTAATTTTTAAAATTTTAAAATTTTAAATTTTAAAATGAAATATAGTATGATAATTATGAACAATAATTGTTTGCAAATGATTGATGTACTATAATAATAGTAAAAACAGTTTATATTTAATGAGCACCTATTGAGTTCTGGACAATATTCAAAGGGCCGCAGATTTATAATTAACATACTTTATCTTTACAAGATAACTCCCAGATACTTGTAATATCTTAAATTTAGTCTCAGGTAATGAAATGCTATTCTCTCCTTTATTCGGGCAAAGACTTAAGAGTCAATCTGCCATTATTTTTACATCACATATGTCACATCAAGTCCATCAGCATATCACATTAATTCCCTTTGCAGAATATACTTGGAAAGTCACTATTTATCAACATCTCCTCTGCTACCACCTTGGGCCAAAAAAATTTACCCTGATCTTTAAATTATTGCACAGCCTTTTAGATTCTCTCCCCGTTTGCTGCCTTATACTCCTTGAGTCTAATCTCAATGAAGAGGTCAGAGTGACACTGTTGAACATAAGTTGTCTTTTATCTTTTTTAAATAATTATTTTATGTTTAAAAAGATGTTTACATTACATAAATGTTACACAAAAAATATAAGGATTCCCAAATGACCCACTCCCCACAGCACACACACCCTCCCACATAAATATCCTTCATTAGTGTGGCACATTCATTGTAATTGATAAATGCATCCTGGGGCTTTGCCATTAAGCATGGGCCATAGTTTACATTGTAGTCTACACTTTCTCCCACACAGTTCTGCATGTTACGTGATGATATAAAATGCCATATATCTGTCATCGAAATGTCATTCAGGATGATTCTCAAGTCCCCAAAAAGCCTCCATATTACAAATTTTTCCCTCTCTTTGCCCCCAGAACCTCCAGTGGCCCATGGCTCCACATCAATGTAGTAACTTCTTCCATTGCTAGAATTGCAATGTATCTATACTAGAATACCAGTAAGTCCACTCTAGTCCATAGTTCTTTCCCCAATCCTGCAGATTCTGGGATGGTGATATATTTTCCACCCCTAATTGAGAGGGTCTTATACCCCATGGGGAAGATGGATGGGACTACCTTCCTTGCAGTTGCAGACCCTCTCTGATCCTTGGGTTGGTTGTTGTCCATTATCATCTCCTTGTTAGTTGTCCTAGTTGAGTCCAAGGAGCTGTACAGTAGGTGTTGCAACTATGCTGATGTTCCAGGACCAGCTGGCACATGGACAGCCCAAAGACTCGAGTCTTTTGGATTTATACCTACAAACGCCAGCACTAAGTATAAGTTTCAATAGAAGGGATAGAGAAGTCATGTGTAGAGAAGACAGTATGGAGTTCAACTCTGTCAATCTCAGGAGCACAAACTCCAAAGAAGAGCCCACTGGCAAGGCACCAATCTCTAGAGCTATCTGCCTTGACCATTGGACTTGGGTGTCTCCAGAGCCCTCAGGAGACCCACTTTTTGGGGTAGTATTCACATTGGCAGTCAGGAGATCTTTCTGAGATGTGCATAAGTGTTACTTCTGGGATGACCACCCAACTCACTTTGAAGTCTCTTAGCCATATAAACTCATTTCTTTTTACCTGTTCCCCCTTTTGTGGCAACCCTCTGATCTTCCCATCTAAGAAATAGTTTGGAAGCCTGTTTCTCTGCAAATTCTCCCTTATTTTTTTCCTGCCATTAGCTTTCTTGCCTTGCTCTGTTACTTATCTTAGACCTTTGTTGTCACCTTATCCCCCACCAAATTACTAATTGTTTCTGTAATCCTGCTACCCCATTATCGGTCTGGAATTCTCATAAATTTATTTACAACCCTGACATGCACTATGCCTACCCGAGCCCCTGCACATACACCCTGATCTTTGGCTATGTGAAAAAGAGAATAAAAACCATTTTGGGGATCAGCTCGAGAGCACAGCTTTTTCAGCTGTTCTCCCCCTGACTTCTCTCAACCTCCGTGTTTGGAGTAATTTGATTGCACCATAGCATGTTTTGCTGGATAGATCCCCACAAGGATTTGTGGGATGATGGATTCCTGCAAGCGTTGACCCCAATGTGATTCAGACCAGCGACAAAATCAACACATCAAAGGGACAAAATTTATCTGGATAACTCATCATCCCAAAGGAGAGGGAACAACAAAGCCCACTCGGGATATTTGCCTATGTGTCAAGTATGCAGTCAAGGGTATTATCTATTTTACCATGGGTTCAGGACTCTCAACACAGCAACATTTTTTGTTAAAATCATTCAGCGGTTACTAAAGGCAGTTAACTGTATAGTAAAATAAACTCAAATATTCACTTTATTAAAGTTAGTCCAAAATTTCTGCCCATGGTTTTCTGACAGAGGAATACTAGATTTAGAATTATGGGAGCATGTAGGGAAAAATCTAAACCAAAAATGTGAACAGGGAGAGAAAATTCCCTCATCTGCTCTTATAATCTGGAGCCTAATAAAAACAGCTTTATGTCTTCTTTACACCTCATCCCAGCCTACTGTTCCTCCAGAAGAGTTCCCACCCAAAAGTCCTATTGCTTTAGACAAAGAGGAAGCTCTGCTTCCTCCTCCACCACCCTCTGTCTTTAAAGAGCTAAGGAAAAGTATTAAAGAAAATGAACTTCACAATTCCTTTACCAAGGGGATTTTAGACTTCATTGTTAATGGCTATCAAATGTGCCCCAGGGATTAGAAAGTTCTTGTAAAAACTATTGTTGCCATAGCTCAATTTAGTGTTTGGCAACTAGAATATCAAAAAGGCTGCCCTCAATAGGCAGAAGTACTGAATAAAACCCTTATCAAGAAGATTATTCTTGTAAGAAAACCTTCTGCCAAAAGGTTAAGATAAGAAAAACATTCCAGCAGCCTCTCTGTAAACCCCTTACTGCCTATATGATAATGTGGCTGTGGGCTGGTGGGGGCTAATAAAATTCAACTGCTGGAAAAGTAGAACATCTTGGCAGCACAGTTTCAAAAAAGTTTTTTTTCTCAAAAGCAATAAAATCAAAGACGTATGTTTCTATTAATGTATTGTAACTCATCTTATGTTTGTCTGCATGTTCAGTGTGAGTGTATATTTTCATACCCTCAGATGGTAATATTAAATTAATAAATAAAGTTATTAAAAGAGCTCTATTCAAATGGTCAAAAATTAAATAAGCACTTATATTAATAAATAAATATAGAAAATAAAAATAGTTATAACCAAAATGAATCATTTTGACAAATTTGTTTAGTGTTGATGGTAATTGTATATTGTAAAAAAATCATTTTGGTAACTTATGTATAGAAGGCACATAGAATGTGTTTTTATTATTAAGGAAAAAGAAAGTAATTTTGTCCTAAGATAAAATGACTAGTAATTAAAAAAAGGTAAAATGTGGAACCAAAGCTGAATGAATATGAAAAATACAAAAGATTTGTGGGAGAAAAAGACTTTGAGTCAAAGTTCAATAGGATTTGATGGGCTTATTTATAAGGTTTTAAAAGCTTTGTTCTTTCTCAAAGTTTCTTAAGTCATTGGTCGGTTTTAGTAGATGCTTATAAAGATATTTTCTCCTGAATAATCAGTATACAAAAAAGGGTCTGTTTTGGGGCCGGCTCAATAGCCCAGTGGCTAGGGCACTGGCATACCACATGGGAGGCCCCAGGTTCAGTTCCTGGGCACCTCTCCTAGTGGGCAGACCACCTTGAGAATGGCAAGCTGCCATGGGCGGGCCAGAGCTGCCATGGGCAGGGCAAAAAGCTGCCACAGACAGGGCAAAAAAAGCTGCCACGGGGAGGGCACGTTGCCCGTGAATGGAGTGCAGCCAGCCACCCACGAACTGAAAGCCGGCCATGAATGGAAGCAGAAGCTGCCCACAAGTGGGGAAAGCTGCGCCTGCACAGTGACCAGTCTTGGCGCGTCGCTGCAGCAGCGCGGGGAAGGGGAGATATGTAATAAAATAAATAAATCTCCCCCAAGTTCCCTGGACCTTCCAACCCACCATACTCAATTTACCCACCTGTCAAACCTGCACCACCCAACCCAAAAATATCACTCCCTGTTTTCTGCCTTATACACCTTGAGTATAATCTCAATGAAGAGGCCAGAGTGATATGGTTAAACATATGTTGTCTTATATCACTTCTCTTCACAAAACTTACAAGTGTTTCCTTCATCTTTAGAATAAAATTAAAAAAATTTTACAAAAATCTACAGATCCAGTATGATCCTGTTCTTACTCCTTACTATTATGAACTTATCCTTTATCATTTTGTCTATCACACTCACTTAGGAATGGTCACACAGACCTCCTTACCCTTCCCTGTACACATTATTTAGATGCTGCCTGGAGTATTTCCATTTTTATTCTTACTGAAATCCTTCCCCCAGTAACTGCATGAGCCTTTTTCATTTTCTAACTCTTAAGACCATTCCTTATATGCTATTTAAAAGCACACCTGTCCCAACTCACACCAGTGTCTCATTTGTTTTTTATAGAACTTATCCAAATTTACATTCTATATATTGTGTTTATGTCTTATTTGTCTTCTTTGTTTTCTTATACATTGAATGCTCTGTGAACATAAGATTTTTGCCAATTATATTCAACACTATCACCAAAAGCTAAAAGAATGACTAAATAAATATATTTGAATGACTGAATTGGCATACAATGAAACTAAGACACACAGAAGTTTCATAGCTTAATCATGGTCAGGCAATAGGTTTAAGGACAAGCTCAAATTAGAATCCTGACAGATGGACATTGGATCTCACATTCTTAATCATCACTTTACCATACAACAATTTTTCTACAAATTATGCTTCTCTTTTCAGATTTGAAAACATACCATATATTCCTTTATTATGTTGAAAACTGTGAACAAATACTGGAATGAGAAAGTAATGTTGTTTGCTGACATCACTAGAGCTGCTTATAGAAGACAGTGTAATTTTGGAGATAGCCACAAAATATACCCAAACATAAAATTATAGTCCTATTTACAGATAGAAAGAACCATGTACAAGAAAGAGTATCTATCAGGTAATGTTATTGGGCTAGTGTTGTAACCTGTATTAGTCAGGTAAAGGCTGGTTGTTGTAAGAAAGGACCTCAGAAACAGTGTGATTCAACAAAGGGAAAGTAGGGTCCCTGGGTGCAACAGTGCAAACTAGCTAACTAGGGTTTATGGGTGGCTCAATTCCTTGTGGTATTCCTGGAGCTCAGATTTATTTTATGGTTTTGTTCTACTATCTCCCAAGAGATTGTACACTTCTGTTGGATTGAATAGGTTTCACATAGTACTCTGTCTACCTTCCATGCTGTGGGAATGGTGGGATTTTTACATTTGGAAAACTATTTCATTTTTTCTCATTTGAAAGAATTTTAAGTAAAAATACAGTTTCTTATAGAGACAAAACTATGTTACACATTTCTTCTGATTTTAGATGAAATATGAAATTTAAAATTGTACATTTCAACTGTTATCAAATTTACATCTAAAACTTGTTTATAACATTTTCTTACTATCCTTTTCATAGTGTTTGTGACTCTAGTGATACCTACTTTAATCCCTTTTGTTTATAATTTTTTATTTTCTCTGTTTCAATGGTTGTTCTAGATATTATTTTATGCATGTTAAATTCATCATTGTCTACCTAAAATACATGTGACATAACATAGAAAATCAGACCCATAAAATAATAGAGATTCAATTATGCTTTCCCAATTCATTATTTTTCATAAGTTTTACTTTTATGTATAGTTTAAACCCAAGTTCATCAGCCTAGCTTGGATTTAGGCAATGATTTTTAAAACAATCAGTTAGCAAATCAAATATTTGATATATTTACCTTTATTTCTACTTTTTAGGATCACTTTTGTATATGTTTACACACACCAGTCTTTATATTATCATATTCTTGTGTAGGTAATTTTTAAAGAACAAGTCTGTTGGCACCAAATTTTTTTTCTTTCTTTCTTTTTACATGTGTGTGTGTTAATTTTCTGAACAAGTCTTTTTTAGGTTCTTATATTTAAAATTTGTTTACAGTGGGTATTGTAATTGAATTCTAGAATTTTTTTAATCCACAAGTACTTTAAATATAACATTCCAGTATCTTCTGGTTAATGTCATTATTGATGGCAAGACTTTACTAGTAATTATGTTTATTCATCTATATTTGATATGTATTTTCCCCTTAGTGCCTTCATAATTGTACACTTATGTTGTTTTTCATCAGTGAGTCTGATGAATCTAGATGTGTTTTATGGCCAGTTGGCTGTTTTTCTATTTATCCTTCCTTAGGGTTCACTAACATTTGTGGCCCTGTGATTTGATGTCTTTCCTTATTTTTTTAAAGATTAATTTTTATTTATTCATTTATTTATTTCCCCCTTGCTGCTTGTGATTACTGTCTGCTTTCTGTGTCCATTTGCTGCACATTGCCTCTGTGTCTTCTTGTCTCCATTTGCTGCATCACTGTGCTGCACCAGCTGACCATGAGCATGAGCTATCAGCTCTCTACAGGCACAGGCACAGGCCATCAGCTCTCTGTGGGTGCAAGTGAGTTTGTCCTCACCAGAAGGCCCTGGGAACCAACCCAGAGCCTCCCATATAGTAGACAGGAGCCCAACCACTTGAGCCACATCCACTTCCCATCTTTCCACATTTTTTGAAATATTTTGGCCATAATTTATTTAAATATTTCTTCTGCTCCATTCCTTCACTATTCTTATTGCTCAGTGATAAATGCATGCACATTAAACTGTTTTATATTGTCCTGCAGCTCTAGGTAATTTATCCTGCTTTTTTTTTCTTTAAATTTTGCCTGTTTGTGTAATTCCTACTTGATTCTCTTCACAATTACTCACTCATTTTTCAGTTATATAGACTCTACTGATGAACTTCTGAAGGGTATATTCTTTTCTAATATTGAGTTTCTCAGTGTGTGTTTTTAAGATTTTTTCTAGCATTTCAGTGAAAATTATCTATTTTTAGTATACATGAATATTAATATATTGTCTAGTAACTATAAAGCTGCATAATAGAATTGCTAAATCTTGCTATAACTAATTCATTTCTTGACTCACCATTCACTAATAAATATATTAGTAAACTATCATACCTGGGGCATACAATTTTTTAGACAGACAAAATTGTGCATTTTAGCAATTGCAGTTTCAATATAGTGCAAAATATAGATAGTAAACATTCCCTCTAACCTTAAGCACACAGGCTCAAACCTCTCAGAGCAATGAGTTGACCACCTGGCCTTCTCTAATCTATGGGGGGCAGGATCACCCCTCTAAGACCTATGGGGTGCTGACCTTAACTGCCCTAATATTTGAGGAATGTGCTTCACCCTTCCTGTACCCTGGGGTGGCAAGTCTCTTCCTGAACATTGGGTGGGAACATCCACCCTCTTCAACTTCCTGGGAAAACTCATCCTCTCTGCACCCTGAGGAGGCAAAACTCTCCCAGAACATCAGGTGGGGACATCCACCTTCTTCAACTGCTCAGGCAAAATCACCCTCTCTGGACACATGGGTGGGGCTCATTTCTTGGCCCAAGGCAATGTCTTAATTCCAGATCTCAGCTTCCATGGTTTTTTCCTTAAAGCTGTTTCTCCTTCAATGTTTCCTTTCCATGTCCTTTTTAGTCCAAGTGAACAGTGGTTTTGTTCATACAGGTCTCTCAAAATCTTTGTTGGTTTAGCATGCAGGAAGCAGGGGCCCAAGATATAAGACAGTAACACTTTCCACAAGTCTTTCCAAGATAACTGCATCTTCAATTCTGATTAGCAAGCTCCACATTTAGCTAAGTTTTCAAATGGGGCACTCTCATCTGGAAACTTGATTTCCAGAAAATTGGATTCATTTTCTGTTTTCTTTGTGCTCAAAAGTTCAGTCCTTAGTGTATTTCACTCATCTAGTGTTTTGCTATAAGCTGCAAGGAGAAGCCAAGCCACATTCTCTGGGTTTACTTTGGAAAGTACTTCAGCTAAATGCTCAGGTTTGCCATTTTCAAATTCTGTCTTCCATATAACACCAGGAGTTAATCTTGCTATGTTTTCTGCAAAGTTAATACATGGATTGCCCTTCCTCCAGTTTCCAATAATAGTTTCATCATTTACTTCTAAAGCATCATAAAAAGTCTCTTTAGCATCCATCTCACAATTGATTCCTTCTAAGGCCTTATAAAAAAATAACATTTGGCTCCATATTGCTACCAACAGTCTCTGCAAAGCAATCTAGGCCTTTTTCATCAAGCATCTCACAATTCCTCCAAAAAAATACCCCTTACCCATTTATAAAACTGTTCCAACATTTTGGCAATTACAAAAGCACCTATCCCACTCCTTGGTACCAAATTCTGTATTAGTCAGCCAAAGGGGTGCCTTTGCAAGCATACCAATAATTGGTTGGTCTTTATAAAAGGGATTTATTTGGGGTAGAAGCTTACAGTTACCAGGCCACAAAGCATAACTTTCTTCCCTCACCAAAGTCCATGTGTTGGAGCAAGACAGCTGCTGATGTCTGCCAGGGTTCAGGCTTTTTGGGTTCCTCTCTTCCCAAGGCTGCAGCTGTAGACTATCAGGCAAATGACTCACTTGTCTTCTCTTGGAGTATCCTCTCCAACATCAGAACTGCTTCTCAAATCTGCACCCTCTGTCTTTTGTCTTGCCTTTTATACTTGAGACCACACCCACTGAGGGTCAGGGCTCAACACCCTACTCATGTGGCCCAGTTAATGCCCTAATCATAACCTAATCACACCCAGATTAACAGATCAGTTTACAAGCATGATTCAATTTATATTTTTGGAATTCATAATTACATAAAACTGCCACCCATTACACCTGATGAATAGAACATTGTAGATATTGTTCATTTTCACAATTTGATTGCTACTTTACTAGGGGAAAAATGGGTAGGGAGATAGTGCATTTAATGCTGATTAACTTGATTGCAATTTGTCTAATTTATAGAAGGAATTGTTAGTCAGCCATTGATAGGCCTAAGTGAAGTCATCCTTGATCCTAGTGCCAATCATTCTATTTTCAATAAAAAGTATTTTTGTTAATTTCAAATAGTAACTAAACTGATAAGCCAGGTTGTATCCATAGGTAAAACTTTGCTTTGACAATTTAAAAACCTGATTTGAATGGAAGGAGACTTGAACTAATCCTGTAATGCTGCAAAATTTTTAATATTTGTAAGAGGTGGGTATAGAAGCATTTTGATGTTGTTTATTTTTTTATTACAGAAAAAAATCTTAAAAGATAGGGAAATATATTTAAAATGTTCTATTAGTCAGCCAAAGGGGTCCTGATGCAAAATACCCAAAATCTGTTGGATTTTATAAAGGGTATTTATTTGAGGTAGAAGCTTACACTTACCAGGCCATAAAGCATAAGTTACTTCCCTCACCAAAGTCTGTTACCACATGTTGGAACAAGATGGCCCCTGGCATCTGCAAGAGTTTGACTTCCTGGTTTCTTCTCTTTCCAGGGCTCATTTCTCTCCAGGCTCAGTTGCTCTGCTTTCTCCACAAGGCCAGCTGTAAAATATCAGGCAAACTGCTCATCTTTCTTCCCAGGGCATCTGCTGTGTCTAATTGAACCTTCTCTCTGCTCATCTGTGTCCTTACTTCCCAGGGTCCAAAATCCAAAACTCCAAACTTCCTTCTCTGCAGTGTGGTTTTTCTGTGAGTCCCCAACCACCAAGGAGGCAGGGATGCAATATCCTACTGATGTGCCCCAAACAAAGCCTTAATCATTATTTAATCACATAAAAATAAAACCTCTGAATCCAATATGCCTGGAGTGACAGATCAGTTTACAAACATAAACCAATATCTATTTTTGGATTTCATAATTGATATCAAACTGCTACAGATTTTATAGATAGCTGGATTTCTATGACAACATGATATTGAAATTACACTCAGTAATTTCACTCTGCAAAAATGAAACAAAACTTAATTATAATTAATGCTTAATAGCCCCTGAGCAACTCCTTATTAATCAAATGTGGCCCCTCTCAAAACCAAACTCTGATAATTAACTCACCACCTTCCCCTCAATGTGGGACATGACTCCTGCATTTGAGCCTCCATGGAACTGAGGAATTATTACAAAGAATGGATTAGCAAAGCATTTGGAAAAAGATCTTGACCAAAAGGGGTAAACAGTATATAAAAAAAAGTTTTTATGGCTAAGGTATTTCAAAGTATGTTGGGAGATCATTCTGGAGGCTATCTTTATGCAGGTCCCAGAGAGACTTCACTGCCATAATAAATAAAGCATCAAATAAGAGTGCTCCTGAAGGCTCTAGGGACATCTGGACAACAAATGCAAGGCAAACAGCCTCCTGAATTCAAGACCCTTTCATTGGAGCCTATCTGGGAATATATGGTAATCTATCTCCCCAATATAATGTAGTTATATTCTTTTTTATTTCCCCTAACCATGATTCTTCTATTCTTTATCTGAATCTATAATATTAAATGTACCTGTTAAGTACATATCTCATAGACATAAATCTTCAGCATGTTTGAGTGTCAGTTGACCCCTCAATCCTCACAGAGCAAGGGAGAATTCTTACTCTCCAGTTCTTTGTGCTTGTCCTAGACAACCACCAACAAAATGATACTGAAGGACAGGCCTATCCCAAAAACTGGGGAGTGTTTGCTGCTGTGGACAAAATATTTCCTTTCAGCTATCCTGTGGTGTCTGAGTTACTTCTTAGCCTGGGGCTGTTGTCGCAGATGTATCTAGGAATTATTTATTTAACAAGTATTGGGGGGGGTGTGTGACCAAGGACCAAAGTAAACTAGTTGTTATTGTTTTTGTTATATTGTGTGGATGGAAGAACATATACTGACAGAGAGATATTGGATGTCAGGAGTTCAGAAGGGATAGGGTGATGAATAGGTAGAACAGGGCATATTTGGGATGATGAGCTATTTCTTTTTACAACAATGACAGACACATGATATTAAGCATTTGTCAAGGCCTATGAATCTGTACAGCACAAAATGTAAATTACAATGTAAACTATATTCTTTGGTTAGTAGCAATGCTTTAATATTGGTTCATTAACTCTAACAGATATACCACACTAATCTCAGTAGTCAATAATGAGGAAAACTCCTTGTGGGTGTATGGAAGGTTATATGGGAATTCCTATATTTCCAGGATAATTTTTCTGTAAATGTAAATCTAAAATTTATCTAAAAATAATGTTTAAAATTAATTTCACTCATATTTAAATATACTTCATTATTTCTACTGCCCCTACTTTATTACGTTCCATCAAAATAATTAAAACAAATTTCTATGTTGCAGCTTAATTTTCCTAAGTATGTGGAAAGACCTTCCTATTTTCCCACCTAAGTTCCATAGAAGGCATGTGCTACACCTGTACTACAACTCTGAGTGAAGTACAAAGCCCTATCTCAAAGGAAATACTCAAGCTCATATTTGAGTATGAGATTGAGGGTAATAGCTTCTAAAATATTGTGTACCTGATGAAAATATTTCTGCTTACCTCTGGAACTGAACTTGTCACTTAATTAAAATCACTGTGAATATTAAACATTTGAATACTTATGCCAGCTCATTAATCTCTTCAATTCCACAGAAGATACCCATGGAGAAAACACAATATCTCTCCTTCAACAGAAGAGCAACAGATGAGATTTATTTCTCATAAAATTCAAGTGAAAGTTTCTGGAACAAAAAAATGCATGATAAAAACGAGTACAGGGCGGCTCGGAACGCCGTCGGTATCATGGCTGCGGGAGCCGGGACGATGGGCCCTGCTTCCGGCCCGGGCGTCAGACGTGACCCCGCGGCGACACAGCCGAGGAAGCTGTCGGGCCGGGAGGGCGGGGAGGGCGCGCGGTGGTCAGGCGCGATGGCGGGAGAAGGCGGGAGCAGCGACAGCAACTGGCGGGCGGCGGGCCAGCGGGCATCGCGTAGCGGCGGTCGGGCCCCGGCGGGGGCGCCAAGAGCCCGGGCTGGGGGGCGCCGCCGAACGGGGCGCGGGGGGTCTCGGTTGGAGGAGGCGGTCAACCGCTGGGTGCTCAAGTTCTACTTCCACGAGGCGCTGCGGGCCTTTCGGGGTAGCCGGTATGGGGACTTAAGACAGATCCGGGACATCATGCAGGCTTTGCTTGTTAGCCCCCTGGGGAAGGAGCATACCGTGTCCCGGCTGCTGCGTGCTATGCAGTGCCTGTCGCCCATTGAAAAGGGGAAAATTTAGACTGTTCCTTTGATTTGGAGGCTGAGCTCACACCACTGGAATCAGCTATCAATGTGCTGGAGATGATTAAAACGGAATTTACACTGACAGAGGCAGTGATCGAATCCAGTAGAAAACTGGTCAAGGAGGCTGCTGTCATTATTTGTATCAAAAACAAAGAATTGGAAAAGGCTTCAAAATTTTTTAAAAAGCATATGTCCAAAGATCCCACAACTCAGAAGCTGAGAAATGATCTCCTGAACATTATCCGTGAAAAGAACTTGGCCCACCCTGTAATCCAGAACTTTTCTTATGAGACCTTCCAGCAGAAGATGCTGCGCTTTCTGGAGAGTCACCTGGATGATGCAGAACCCTACCTCCTCACAATGGCCAAAAAAGCTTTGAAATCTGAGTCTGCTGCCTCAAATACAGTGAAGGAAGATAAACAGCCAGTACTAGAACCTGTGGAAAAGCCACTCAGAGAACCTGCAAGGCACCTACAGAATACTCCAACCACAATTGGAATTATGACCCTGAAAGCAGCTTTCAAGGCTCTGCGTGGTGCACCGGATTCTGAGGCAGTTTTCTCAAAACTGTACCAGAAGGATTTCGTATTTCCTAATCAGGCGTTCCTACCATCACCAGCCCTCAAAAACAAGAGACTGAGAAAAGATGAAAATGAAAGTTCAGCCCCTGCTGAGGGTTGCTCTGAACTGCAGCTCAAGAACAAGCACATGACAATAAGCAGATTGGTTTTGGAGGAGGACAGCCAGAGTACTAAGCCAAGCATGGGCCTCAGCTCTTCTCAGGAGGTTATTCTGGCATCACCTTCCAAGCACACCGTTCTCAACCAACCCCTCCTTGGGGAGAGGAATTCCAAAGTACCCAAAGGCAAGTGGAACAACTCTAATGGGGTTGAAGAAAAAGAGACCTGGGTGGAAGAGGACCAACTGTTTCAAGTTCATGCACCAGAGGAAGACACTGCAACCACTATGACAAGAAAGCAGAAGTGGACTGTAGAAGAAAGCGAGTGGATCAAGGCTGGAGTAGAGAAGTACAGGGAAGGAAACTGGGCTGCCATTTCTAAAAATTACCCATTTGTTAACCGAACAGCTGTGATGATTAAGGATCACTGGCAGACCATGAAGAGATTTGGTATCAACTGAAACAGGCTTTCATTTCCACAGAATGAACAGGAGCATGGTTCCTAATAATAGCCCCTGATAGTGTGCTGTTTATTTCAGAAGCTGAGCTGGGATGAGAATTCTGGGCAACTTCCTTCTAGGTGGGGGAGGTCCCAGTTCAACGTCACTGCTGTTGGAGATTAAGCCAAGTCAAGCCCACCCCCACATCCTTGGCAGGCATGACAGGCACACAGCTTATATAGTGCCAGGATATCATTAATGTTTGTCTTCTTTAGTGATTTGCTTGAATTTAAAGCCCCGGTAATCAGTAGAACCTTCTCCTAGGAAATGGTGGAGTCTATTAGGAGCCACATATGACTTCATGACTTGTTAAAACCAGCAACGTGAGCATTATTGGAGTGAATTTCTTCCAGGTAAAGTTTTGGTCTTCTGAAACAGATGCAAGGGACTTCATCTGAGCCCAGGTTGAAGACAGACCAGTCCTTGTGGAATCAGAGTCTCTTTTAGCCAGTTGTGACATCCATATGTAGACCTGACTGCCTTGGCATTTGCTCTTAATATTTGCTAGGCACACTTCCTGTGTGGTTGAACCACTGTGTTGTTTTTTTTTTTTTTTTGGTAAAATGGTGATAATAGATAAGCTTAGCCTCCCACCCCCTTATTCCCCCCGAATCCTCCCTTCTCTATTCCCTTCAGTTCCTTTCCTCATGGTGGACTTTTAAAGCTTAAAAAAGAAAAAAGCCCTGACTGAATATAAATGCCTAGTTCCATTCTTTGTGAAATGGTTGCTACTGCCTGATTCCCTAATTGTGCCGTGTTAGTGTCTTGCACTGGAATTCAACATTCCCTTCTCCTCTTGTACTGTGTTGTGCTTGCCGTCTCTCTTGGACATCCCTGAAGACTGTCTTTTTAGCAAAAAAAAATTCAGTAAAGTGTTTTCTGTAATCTTTTTTTAAAATATGAGAACTAATTCTTGTCCATAACTTGTAGCATTCTCCATTAAAGTCTTGCTTCTCTCGAAAAAAAAAATTACTACATGTAAGCACTTTGACTCCTAATAAAGTGATCCCTCAGTGGAAAAACAACATGACATAGAATTGGAAAAGGAATGCAATAATTATTTTGTAGTACCTAGCCCTAGGTCTGATATGCACTAGTTATATGGCTTTATGTTAATATATATATTTTTTATTTTATTATATATCCCCCCTTTCTGCTTGTTCTTGCTGTGTTCATTTTTGCATTCTTCTGTGTCTGCTTGTCTCCCCCCCGTTGTGGTGACCCGTTGAGTCAGCTCACCATGTGGCAGCCTTGCCTGTTCACAGGTGGCTTTGCCTGCTTGCAGGCAGCTTGCCCTGCTCTCAGGTGGCTTGTCCTGTTTGCAGGGGCTTGCCCTGCCCATAGTGGCTTTGCCCTGCTCACAGCAACTTTTGCCCTGCCCATGGCAGCTTTTGCCCTGCCTGTGGTGGCTTTGCCCTGCCATGGTGGCTTACCTTCTCAAGGCAGTCAGCCCACTCAAGGAGGCCCCAGGAACTGAACCTGGGGCCTCCCATGTGGTAAACCAGTGCCCTACCAATTGACCCACAGCCGGCCCCAAGGTTAATATCTTAAATCCCCTGAAATCCAGGTTCCTCTTGCTGAAAAGATAATTTTTACAATTCCTCAAATATTCAATAAATATGTATGTAATAAAATAATAGAAGGCACAAACCATGAAAAATTATCAGCATTATAATATTGCTATGGTTCTTATTTAAAATTTAAACTACCACAATTCAAAGTGGCATGGGAGGTAATTGAAGCTCATTGAGAATCTCACCAAGAGGATAAATTTATGGATAAAAATTATTAACCTGAGAGTTGGGGCAGTAGACAGATAACTGCAATGTTCTATGTGTGTGGAGAGCTGCTCTTATCTAAGGCATCCAGCGCAACTGGCGCCACCTTTATGCTAACCCCACTGAGTTTCTATTCTTACCTGGTTTCCATTTCCCCACTTAGTGCTCTTGCCCTCCCTGATATCAGGAGACTATGCCTGTGGTTATTGCCTCCAGGATCCTCCACATTCCTACCTCAGTTTCCTAGCAACCCCGTGACATGACGCAAGTGCTCTACCTCCCCTTGAAGCATACTTAAACTCCTTTTTTCGCTTGAATAAATGAGACTTGATCAGACTTCTGTCTTGTCTCCATTTCTTGTGCCTCTTGTCCCTTTTTCATTCTCACTCCCTCCCTAGGTCGTTGTTCATTGACCCACAGGCCAGGCCATATGTGAATGAATATTTAGTGGTCTATTAAAAGTAAATGTCACAGGTTTTGAGTTTTATGTGCTCTTTCCTTGTTTTTGAAACTCATATACTAATCTAAGGGCTAGTACATGGCTATTTAAATGAGAAATAACTTGAATAACTTTTTAAAAATACATGGATGTCTTGGTCCCACACAAAGAAATCATGAAAGTGGATAGGTGGTGTTACTATGGAATCTGAATAAAAAGAAGAAACAAAGAAATATGATATCAGTAGGTTGCCATTTGGAAATAATTGATCTAATAATTAAAAGCAATCCCAAATTGATGTATAGATTCAATGCAAAAAAATTCAAATTTAAGCAAAAATTTTTTTGCCAATATAGATGAGTTGATTTTACAATCTACATGCAAAATACAGGAAAGAGATAATCAAAAGTATTTTGGGAAAAAAAGTACAAATTTAGAGAACTTACATATCTAATTTTAGGTTTTACAAAAATCTAAGATAATGAAGAGAGTGTGATATTATTGAAAAGAAAGATATCTTGAAAATGAAACTGAATAGAGAGTTTGGAAATAGATTCACACATATATGGTGAAGATTAGTGCCACCAAAATGTTTGAAAGATGCAGGAGTGATGATTCCATCATGTTACTATTCAACATTCCTATTTTGCCTGTGCAGAAAGTGGATGGATCTTGGATTGTGACAGTGTATATTGTAACTAAACCAGGTGATTACTCTAATTGCAGTTACTGTTTCAGATAAGTAACAGAGCTTGAAAATTTTAAGCATTTCCTAGATTTACGGTATGAAGCTATTGATTTGGTAAATACTTTTTCTTTCAGTATTTGTTGGTTTAGCAAAATACCTTCACTGTCATTCCTCAGGGGTATAACAAATCTTCACCTTATGTTATAAGGTAGTCTGCTGGTATATTATTCAATTGACTTTCAAAAATAGAAAATATACTGATTGGACTTAGCAAAAATACAACTGCTCTAAGCTTATTAGTAATATATTTGCACATTAGTAGATATTTAATAAATTCAACAAAAATTCATGTAGCTTCCATATTAGTAAATTTTATAGGCAACCAGTAGAGAAGGCAAAGTGATGAAATCTTATTCCTAGTGAAGGATATCTATTGCATCTTCCCTGTCACACAACCTAAAAAGGGTCAGAATACCAAGTATTTCTGCAAGCAGCTTTGAGTAAATGTGCCCCTCTGACACATTTATTGAGTAATGAAAAAAGCTGCTAGGTTTGAGTGGGGACTGGACAATGAGGAGTCTCTGCAGCAATTCTAGATTAACATGCAATCTATTTTACCACTAGCATATCCAATGGTGCTTGAAGAATATGTGGCAAAAGGGATGGTGTTTGGAGACTTTGTCAGGGTTCTAAATGAGAATCACAGAGCAGAAATGTGGGATTTGGTGGCAAAGCTTGTCACCCTTTGCAGATAATTACTCACCTTTTGAGAGAAACCTTTTAGCCTTTTATGGGACCATAGTGGGGACTGATTACTTACTTATGAGCCACCTAATACTATGAGTACTGTGTTGCCCATCAAGAAATATCTGACTCACTAAGCCATTAAGTTGGACATGCAACTCAGCACTCTCTCATCAAATGGAAGTGGCTTCTAAGAGACCAGGATGTACTAGGTTGTGAAGGCAGAAGTAAGCTACTGAAAAAGTGATTCCAATTCCCATCACCTACATTCCTTCCACCTTGCCTTTTCTCACCCAGCCCAGAGCTTTGGCTGCCTAGGGAGTTTCTGATAGGAAGTCAAAACTTGGACCTTGTTTACAGAGTGTTTTACAACAATATAGATAAGTCACCCAAAATGGACAGCTGTAGTAGTACATCTCCTTTCTGGTATATTAATAAAGTAGATTTGTGGAGGAAAATCCTCACATAGCCTGGAACCTAAGGCAGAGTATGTGGTAGTTTATATTGTTTGGAAGGAGAAATCACCAGATGTGCATTGCTATCCAAATTCATGAGCTGTGACTTGTATTCTGGCTGGGCTGCCAGGGTTTAAAAGGAACATGGAATATTGGAGACTAACTGTACTTGGGAACAGGTGTATAGATAAAACATTCTGAATGGGTGAAAACACAGAACATATTTGTGTCCCATATAAATGCTCATCTGTATTTTCTTTAGCAGAGAAAGATTTTATAATCAATTGGAAAGAAGACCTGTACTGTTAGTACCACACAGTCTTTGACCCAGACATTGCCTAAAGGGCTCAGTACCAAAGTGTCTATGGTGTTTGGGATGCAGATTATGCATAGTCTCAGTGTCATGGATTTCCATTTACCAAGGCCAACCTAAGCAGAGCCACTGTTGGTTATCCAGTATGCCAGCGCCATACCCAGACCAACACTAGGACCCCAATATGTCTCCATTCTCCAACATATTCACCATTACTTGATGTCTGGTTGAGCATATTGGAACAAATTCATCATTGAAGGGCCAGCATTTTGTTCTTACTAGAAAATAATCTTTGTCTGGATCCTGATTTGCCTTCTTTACACACAATAGTATTTCCAAAACTACATTCTATGTGCCCTTTAGAGTGCCTTAACCACCATCATGGTATTCCACAAAAATTGCTTCTGCTCAAGGAAATCAATGTACTGCAAAGGAGATGCAGGTCAATGGCCTATGTTCCTGGGATTAGCTGGCCTTAGCATATAAGAAATACCCTGAAACAGATAGATTGATAGAACCATGGATGGCCTTTTGAAGACTCAATCACAATGTCAACAGTGGAGCAATGCTTTACAGGGATGGATAAATGTTCTTCAAGGACAATATATCCTCTAAATCAGTGTCCACTCTATGGTGCTATATTTCCCATATCTGGGATTCACAGATCTAAGATCATAGAATAGAAATCGGAGTGGCACCAAACATTAGTTTCCATGTGCTCCACTAGCAAAATTACTGGCTGTTTCTGAAGACATGCCAGTGTTCACTTGGAAAAACTTCACTGTGAATCACTAAAATAATAAAACATGGTTCTCATTCTGTCATGATTTTATAGTTGAAACTCAGCTTTGATCTAGAGACAACATTCTCTATTCTTCCACCTGCTGGAACACAGATGGTCAGAATTTAATTTAACAGTGACCACCTGTCAGTATTGAGGCCTGAGACAAGATGTGGATGTGTGATATATTTTGACATAATATTGCTTGCTCTCTGGAGATGCTCTAAATCTAAATCTTCCCTTCCTCCTGGAAAAATTCCTTGTTCTTTATGTACTCTTATTACAATGCAATGTTGAAATGGTTTTTAAATGGCATAACTTCATAGAAAATGAATTAGGCTTTCATGGCAAAGATTAGGGCACAAATAAATGTAATCAGGAATTTTTTTAAAAAGCAAGAGAGAAAATTAACAAAACCAAAAGCTGACTTTTTCTCCCCAAAGACTGATGTTCTGAGTCTCACAGCCAGTCATTCTTTGTCCTTGGTTTTTCCATCATGTGACAATGTACATGGTGATATCATCCTCCTTTTGTCTCTGAAGCTCTTGATTTCCAGTTATTCTGTGACTTCTTCTCAACAATTGAATTTCATTCAGCCTATAAAGAATTTGAACAACCTATTACAACACAAAATGGATTCAGTTCATCACACCTTAACTAAAAATGACATCAAATTGTACTCTTTAAAATGGAATTGGTTAAGATTCAGAACATGATTCCTTTTTGCTGTACATAATTCAATCCCCAAAAGATTTTATAATTTTGGTTCTTATTTTTATGTATTTGACCCAAGAGTGAATGTTTGCTTATGGTGAGAGATATGGACCCCTTCCATTCTTTTTCATATAGCAACCCAGTTTTCTCAGCAACATATATTGAAGAGACAATTCTTTCATCATTGAATAGATGTGGCACAGCTTTCAAAAATAAATTTGCCATAGATAGGAGGGTTTATTTCTGAACACCCAATTCAATTCAATTGGTTTTTATGTACCAGTGAAATATATTTTAATTATTGTAGCCTTGTAATAAATTTTGAAATTGGATGTGTTAGAGCTCCAACAGCCTTCTCCTTTTTTCAAGTTGATTTTGTCTCTTTGGTCCTTCACTATTGAATAAAAAAATTGTTGAGTGGCTATTCCATTTCAGGTAAGCTGTGTTTTGGAATTTTGATTCATATTGCATTTAATATGTATATCATGTTGTGTAGAATTGACACCTTAATAATATTTAGTCTTCAGATCCATGAACATAGAATATCCTACCAGTTATATAGGACTTATTTGAGTACTTTCACAAATGTTTTCCTGTGTTCTCTGTATAAATCCTTTTCAGACTTGATTAGGTTTAATGCTACTTATTTCATGTTATACATTTTCTTTACCATGCAGAATTTTATTCTTGATTTCCTCTTAAAATAATTAATTAGTAATCTATAGAAACATCATTTATTTTTAAATTGATATTGTATCTTTTGTTTTGCTAACTTAATTACTAACTCTTAGCTTTGCTGTACATTTTTGAGAATTCTCTCTATATGATATCATGGTTTGCAATCAATGAATGTTTTACTTCCTCCCTTCCATTTTAGATGCCTTTTATTTTATGTTCTTGCCTAATTTGTCTAGAACCGAATTATATAGGTGATGGTGGACACCTTTGTATTTTCCCTGAATATGACCCAGCTGTGTGTTTTTCATATATGAAAAACATTTTGAGTTAATTTTCTACTATTTTTGTTCTATAATAGGTATTACAAGAACGGTGCTTGATTTTGTCAGATGACTTTTCTGCTTCAATTTAGATGGTCATGTTGTTTATTTTGGTCATCTTTAGTTTTTTCTTAATTTTATTAATATAACATATTATGTTAATGAATTTTCTTATTTTGAAACACCGTGGCTTACTTGGGATAAACCTGTTAGTCATAGTGTATAATTCTATTAACATACTGTTAGATTCTGTTTTTTAGAGTCTGTTTGAGAGTTTTTGCATCAATATTCAAAGGGATATTGGCCCATAATTTTTTTGTAGTATATTGATCTGTCTTTGGTATAGGCTCAGATCAAAGAATGAGTTATGAAGTTCTCCCTCCAAATCAAGCTTTGGAAGGAATATGAGAAAAAATAGCTGGTTGTAAATGTTTGGTGAATTTCACAAGTGCACATGTCAGGTGCTGTTATTTTGCTTTTGGGGAAGTTTTGATTACTGATTTGACCTCTCTTTTTCAAAAAAAGTCTATTAAAATCTTCTATTCCTTCTTAAGTGAGCATAAGTAGTTTGTCCATTTCCTCTGAATTATCTATTTGGGGGGCACAATTCTTCATTTTATCCTCTTATATACTCCATTTTATTACAGTGGAGTGTATAATAATGTCCCTCTTTTCATTTCTGCTATTATCTCTGTTCTGTATCTTTTTGTCTTTGTCAAACTAGCTAACATTTTGTTGATTTTATTGATCATAGAAAGAAACAACTTTTGATTTTATTGATATATGATATTGGGTTTTTAATCTTTATTTCTTTTATCTACAATATAATGCTTGTAATTTCATTCCATCTCCTTTCTTTGGTTTTATTATGTTTTTCTATTTTAGTACATCCATTTGTGTGCTTAAGTCTTTTATATTGAAATTTGAATTCAGAGTTACACATTTCCCTCTTACTACTGCCTTAGCTTCTCTATAAGATTTGGTATATCTTGTTTTTGTTCATTCTGGTCAAGACATTTCTTACTTGCCTTTGTAATTTCCTTTTTTTGACTGATTGTTTGAGTGTGTCTTTAATTTCCACATAGTTCATTTTCCAGGTATATCTCTGCTATTGATTTTTGGCATCATTTCAGTGTTGTTAGAGAAGTTTCATTGTATGATTTCAATCTTGATAAACTTATTAAATTTTGTATTGTGATCTAGTGTATGTTCTAATTTGAAGGATGACCTGGTTGGACTAGACAAAAATGTGTATTTTGATCATTTGATCATGAAGTGTTCTACATATATCTTTTAGCTCTAGGTTGTTCATATTGGTCAAATCTTACATTTTCTTATCAATCTTTGTGGATGTTCTATATATTATTAAATGTTGCATATTGAAGTCTATTACTAGCACACAAAACCATTTACTTCACTTTTTAAATGTGTCAAAATGTGTTTCATTATTGTGGGTCTCTGATATTTCAGTGTATATATATATTCATAAGTGTTATGCCTTCTTCTTAACTTGAACACTTCATCAGTATATACTCTACTCTTTGTCTTATACAACTGTTTGAACATGGAGAACATTTCATCTGATGTTAGTACAGATACCCTAGTTCTTTATTGGTTATTATTGGCATTGAATATTGTTTTTCCATCCTTTCAATTTCATCCAACTTGTGACTTTGCATTCAAGTTGAGTTTCTTGTATTACACATACAGTTTTAGCCATTGTGCCAATCTGTGCTTTTATTGGAGAGTTTATTTCATAACTATTTTTTTCTTTTGTTTTTTTAATTTTATCATTTTCCCTTAATTTAATTTTTTTATTTTAAAATAATTAATTAATTTTAAGATACATTGATTACATAAATGTTACATAAAAATTGTAGGGGTACCCTTATGCTCCACCTCCCACACCTCCCACAACCTCTCACATATACATCCTTCATCAGTGTGGCACTTCATCTGCAATAGATATACACATTTTGGGGCTTTGCCACCAAGCATGGACCACAGTTCACACTGTAGACCACACTCTCTCCCACACAGTTCTGCATGATATATGATGACATAAAATGGCCTATATCCTCCATTGCAACATCACCCAGGACAATTCCCAAGTCCCAAAAAGCCCCCATATTACAACGGGCCTTCCCTCTCCTGCCCCCAAATATCCTGTGGCCACTGGCTCCACATAATTTGATAATTTCTTCCTTAGTGTGAATCAAAACCACTCTATAACAGAACACCAGCAAGTCCACTCTAGTCCATAGCTCTTCCCACAATCCCGAGGAGTATGGGATGGTGATGTCCCCTCCACCACCAAATGACAGGGGGCTTATATCCCATGTATACAATGAATGAGATTACCCTGCCTGCAGCTACACACTCTCCCCATTCGCTGGGACAGCCATTGACCATCATCATCTCCAAACTAGGTGTCCTGGGTGAGTCTGCTTAGTTGTAGAGCAGGAGTTGCAGCAACACCAAGCCTCTGGACCCAGCTGACACTTGGACAGCCTGTAGTCTCTGTTCTCTGGAAGTACACATTAAACTCTAGCATCACATATAGGTTTGAATAGAAGAGAGAGATGGACCTTGTGCAGTGAAGATATATTTCAATCAGACTCTGTAACTGTCAGGAGCAAGGATTCCAAATTAGGGTCCACTGGTAAGGCACCAAACTATGGGGCTATCTGCCCTGATATTGGACCTGGATATCTCCAGAGCCCTCAGGAGTCCCTCTGTTTGAGGTGATATCCACATTGGAAACCTAGGATGTCCTACTGGGATGTGCATAAGTATTATATATGGGTTGACCTCCCAATTAACTTTGAACTCTCTTAACCCTATGAGCTCATTTGTCTTTACCATTTCCCCTTTTAATTGAGGTCTTTTTTCAGTCATATTGCCCATTGGCACTTGTTAGTAATCCTTCATTGCCAGGGAGGCTCATTCCCAGGAGTCATGTCCCACACTGGGAGGAAGGTAATGCATTCATATGCTGAGTTTAGCTTAGAAATAGGCTACATTTGAACAGCAAGGGGGCTCTCAAGAGGCAACTCTTAGGCACCCCATAACACTAGGCTGTTTCAGTTTCAAGAGCAAAGACCCATAAGGCTTGTCATCAATAACAGTGATCCCATCAATGGATCATCCTCCTTTGCCAGCCACTGCCTCTGCACTTGGGGGGCTGTTACTACTCTCCTGGAGAATATGGCAGAGCTCTCCAGGATGGGAATTCAGTGTTCTCTCATTTATTAATTCTTCACCCCATGACATGCCCCATGAGCAATAGAAAAATTTGGTATTTCTTTTATGTATGTTCAGGTGGACTTCCCCCATGCAACCCCAACCCTGACACCCCCCACCAATGATCCTCGGCCCATCCCTGTTATGACTCAGTGAAACACAGTTACCAAACATTGTCAATGGCCCACTGCAAGGTCCACATTTTAGATCATACACTTTTTTTAAATTTATTTTTTATATATCTATATATATTTTTAGGGGACATTGATTACACAAATGTTACACAGAGATTCCAGGAGTACCCATATGCCACCCCCACACCTCCCACAACCCCCCCCCACACACACATCCATCATCAGTGTGGTATAATGCTTCTGATAGATACACACATTTTGGGGCTTTGCCCTCAAGCATAGATCACAGTTCAGACTGTAGATGGCCCTCTCAGGGTAAATGGACACTTTAGATCATACACTTTTATAAATTTTGATGTCATTCACCCTGTCCTGTGTCCATCACTGCAAGACAATGGAAACATTTCAACTGACCATTAAATGCTCCTTGTTTAATCCAACCTGTTGCTCACTCCCACTCCCCCCAGGACCAACAATGACACCCTGGCTTGACTCTTTGGATGACAGGATTCATAGTTACATACAACAGAGTGTCTTGGATCACTGGTTCATCCCCCACTGGAAACTGTTCCTGCTCCCAAGAGTTGCCCCCCTCTCCATTTCTGAGTGAATCAGATCTTAAGAAACAGGGAATCCATCTCCTCCCCTCTCATTGTCTGAGTCTCTACCCACATATGCAACATATTATGACAGGATGAATTCTCCCACACTCCCCAGAATCCCCTTCCAGATATGCCCCCCAAATGCCCCCCAATCAACACCCCAAAGCTGTGACAGATCCCTGTCACATTGCCACAAGAACATTCCTACCTATACACTCACAAACCCTCATCCACAAGTCCCAACTGTTTACTCTTTCCCTCTTCCAACCCCCACATGAGCTTCCCGGGTTCTCCAACTTACACTTCCCAGTCCACCTAGCAGCCAACCCTACACCACCAAATCCAACGATATCACTACCCACCTGTCCCATTCCCCCAAAACACAACCACAATCCATCACCTCACTACAGATTATGTCCTTAAGGATGATGTCCCACAACTTTCTCTTCTCTTTCTCTTTCTTGTAAACCTATCTTTCAGACACTAGTTCTCAGAGACTGCTCAGTTTCCTTAACTCATATCAGTAAGGTCATGTACAGTTCATCCTTCAATGTGGGCTTGCTTCACTCAACATAAGGTCTTCAAGATTCATCCATGTTTTCCCATGTTAGCACTTTATTCCTTCTTACTGCTGAGTAATATTCCATTGTATGTATGTACCACATTTTGTTTATCCACTCATCTCTTGATGGGCACCTGGTTTGAATCCAACTTTTGGCAATAGTGAACAATGCCACTATGAACATTGCTGTACATGTATCTGTTCATGTCTTTGCTTTCAATTCTTCTGGGTATATACCCAGCAGGGAATCACTGGATGATATGGAAGATCTACAGTTGGTTTTTTGAGGAACCACCAAACTATCCTCCACCGTGGCTGGATCATTCCAAAATGCCACCAGCAGTGGATGAGGGTTCCCATTCCTCCACATCCTCCCCAACAATTATAGTCTGTTGTTTTTTTAATAGCCACCAGTCTAATGGCTGTAAGATGGTATCTCATTTTAGTTTTGATTTGCATTTCTCTTATAGCTAGAGATATCGAGCATTTTTTCAAGTGCTTTTTAGCCATTTGTATTTCTTTCTTACAGAAGTGTCTTTACAGGTCACTTGCTCATTTTTAATGGGCTGTTAGTCTTTTTATTTTCAAGGTGTAGGATCCCTATATATATGCAGGATATTAGACTCCAATCACATATATGGGTTGCCAAATATTTTCTCCCATTTGGTAGGCTGCCTTTTAATTTTCTTGATAATGTCCTTTGAGGTTCAAAAGCTTTAATTTTGAGTAAATCCCATTTATCTAATTTTCTTTTGCTGCTTGTGCTTTGGGTGTCAAGTCCATGAAACCATTTACTTTTACAAGGTCCTGTAAATGCTTCCCTACATTATCCTCTAAGGTTTTTATGGTCATGGCTCTTATATTTAGATCTTTGAACCATGTTGAGTTGATTTTTGTATAGGGTGTGAGATGATGTTCCTCTCTCATTCTTTTGCATATGTTTATCCAGTTCTCCATGCACCATTTGTTGAAGAGGCCAAACTCTCCCAGGTGAGTGTGCTTGGTGGTCTTGTCAAATATCAGGTGACTGTATATGTGAGGATTTATATCAGTACTCTCAATTCGGTTCCTCTGGTAAATGTGTCTATCCTTGTGCCAATACCATGTAGTTTTAACCACTGTAGCTTTGTAGTATGTTTTGAAGTCAGATAGTGTGATACCTCTAGCTTCATTTTTCTGTTTCAATATGTCTTTGGTGATTAGGGGCCTCTTACATTTCCAAATAAATTTTGTAGTTCGTTTTTTCCAATTCCTTGAAAAATACAGTGTTAATTTTTATTGGGGTTGCATTAAATCAGGAGATTAGCTTGGATAGGATAGAAATCTTGATGATGTTTAGTTTTCCTAACCATGAAAAGGGAATATTCTTTGATTTATTTAAGTCTTCTTTGATTTCTTTTAAAAATTTTGTGTAGTTATCTGCATATAAGTCACTTACTTCTTTGGTTAAATTTATTCCTAGGTATTTCATTCTTTTTGTTACTATTGTAAAGGATATTTTTTCTTGATTTCCTCCTCAGATTGCTCATAATTGGTGTACAGAAATGTTACTGATTTTTCAGAATTGATCTTATACCTGTGATGTCACTGAACTCCTTTATAAATTTTAGCAGCTTTGTTGCAGATTTCTTTGGGCTTTCTAAGTATAGGATAATGTCATCGGCAAATAATGAATTTTTTTCTTCTTTTCCAATTTGGATACTTTTTATCTTTTTCTTGCCTCAGTGCTTGTGCAACCACTTCTAAGACATTTTTAAATGAGTGGTGATAGTGGGCATCCTTGTCTTGTTCCCAATCTCAGAGGGAAGGCTCTTAGGATTTCACCATTGAAGATGATGTTAGCTTTGGGTTTTTCATATTTTCATTTTATCATGTTCAGAAAGTTTCCTTCTATTCCTATCTTTTGCAGTGTTTTTATCAGGAAAAGGTACTGTATTTTGTCGAAACGTTTTTCTGCATCTATAGAGATGATCATATGATTTTTTTTCTTTTGATCTGTTTTTGTGGTGTATTATGTTGATTAATTTTCTTATGTTGAAACATCCTTGGATACTTCGGATGAAACCCACTTGGTCATGGTGTATAATGTTTTTGATATGTTGTTGAATGCTATTAGCAAACATTTTGTTGAGGATTTTAGCATCTAGGTTCATTAGAGAGGTTGGTCTGTAATTTTCCTTTCTTGTAGTATCTCTGTTTGACTTTGGTACTAGGGTAATTTTGACATCATAGAATGAGTTAGGCAATGTCCCTTCTATTTCAATTTTTTGGAAGAGCTTAAGCAGAATTGGTGTTAGTTCCTTCCAGAATGTTTGATATAATTCAGCTCTGAAGCTGTCTGGTCCTGGGCTCTTCTGAGTTGGAAGTTTTTTGATGACTGAGTCTATATCTTTACTTGTATTGAGACTGGTGAGGTCATCAATTTTTTTTTTCTTCAGTGGAGGCTGCTTGTGATTTTCTAGGAATTTGTCTATTTCCTCTAAATTTTCATTCTTGTTAGCATATAATTTTTCTAAGTATCCTCTTATGATATTCATTATTTCAGTGGGTCAATAGTGGCAACCCCTTCTTCATTCCTTATTTTTTGCATTTGCATCTGCTCTCTCTTTTTCTTTGTTAGTCTGGCTAAACATTTGTCTATTTTATTGATTTTCTCAAAGAACTAGCTTTTGGCTGTGTTGATTTTTTTCTACTGCTTTCTAATTTTTTATTTAATTTAGTTCTGCTCTAATCTTGGTTATTTCTTTCTTTCTGTTTCCTTTGGGATTAGTTTGTTGTTGTTTTTCCAAACCTTCGGGGTGTGCAATTCATACTTCAAATTTAGCTCTTTCTTCTTTTCTAATATATGCATTTATAGATATAAATTTCCAACTCAGTACTGCTTTGACTGCATCCCATTTGTTTTGATATGTTGTGTCACCATTTTTATTTGGTTTGAGGTAGTTACCATTTTCTTTTGAGATTTCCTCATTTACCCACTGTTTCTCTAAGAGTGTGTTGTTTAACTTCCATATCTTCATGCCTAATCTAGTTCTCTGGCCTTTAGGGATATCCAATTTCATTCCATTTTGGTCAGCGAAATTACATTGTATAATTTCAATCATTCTAAACTCATTAAGACTTGTTCTGTGTTCTATCTTGGAGTATGTTCCTTGTGTGTTCACTGCATTTGGGTGTAGTGTTCTGTAGATGTATATTAGGATCAGGTCCTCTAATGTATTATTCAGGGTCTTTGTTTCTTTAATGATTCCCTGTCTAGATGTTCTGTCTAATGGGGATAGTGGTGTATTAAAGTCCCCCACTATCATAGTAGAGGAATTTACTTCTCCCCTTAGTTTTTCCAGTGTTTCCCTCACATAATTTGAGGCACCCTGATTAGATGCATAAATATTTATGATTGTTTTTTTCTGAGTGATTACCCATTTTACTAATATATAGTGTCTGTCTTTGTTATGATTGTTTTGCATTTAAAGTCTATTTGTTTGGTATTAGGTTAGCTACTGCTTCCCTCTTTTGGTTATTGTTTGCTTGTAAAATTGTTTTCTAGCCATTCACTTTCAGCCTCCTTGAATCCCTGGGTCTAAGGTGGGTTTCTTGTAAACAAAATATATAGATGACTCAAATTTCCTTATCCATTCTCCCAATCTGTGTCTCTTGGCTGGTGATTTTAATCCATAAACATTCAGTGTTATTATTCTCAATGAATTTCTTACATCTGCCATATTTTTTTGGTTTATTTATGTCCTATGTAGTTTTTGTTTCTCTTTATGTATTTTCAGTTGTTCTTACACTCCTCCTCCAACTCTCTCTCTCCTGTTTTTTTCCTTTCAACATGTAGAGCTTCCTTTAGTATTTCCTGAAGTGTAAGTTTCTTATTGGCATATTCCCTTAATTTCTTTCTATCTGTGAATATTTTGAACTCTCCATCATTTTTGAATGCCAGCTTTGCTGGGTAGAGAATTCATGGCAGGAAGTTTTTTCTTTTAGTACCTTGACTGTGTGATACCACTGTCTTCTTGCCTCCATGGTTTCAGCTGAGAAATCAGCACTTGATCTTATTGTGCTTCCCTTGTATGTGATGGTTCTCTTTTCTGTTGCTGCCTTGAGTATTTCCTCTTTGTCTTGAGCATTTGACAAGTATATGTCTTGGAGTTTGCCTGTTTGGATTTATACTGTTTGGGGTGTGCTCTGTTTCCTGGATATGTACATCCATCTCCCACAATAGGGTTGGGAAGTGTTCAGCCATTATTTCCTTCAAAATCCTTCTGGGATTGGGGGAAGAGCTGTGGACTACAGTGGACTTGCTGGTGTCCTGTTATAGACTTGTGTGATTCACACAATGGAAGAAATTACAAAATTTTGTGGAGCCAGTGGCCACTGGATGCTTTTGTGGCAGGGAGAGGAAGGGCAGTTGTAATATGGGGCTTTTTCAGGACATGGGAATTGTTCTGGGGTATGTTGCAATGGTTGATATAGGCCATTTTATATCATTATATATCTATCATGCAGAGCTGTATGGGAGAGAGTGTGGTCTACAGTGTTAACTATGGTCCATGCTTAGTGGAAGCCCCAAAATGTGTATATCTATTGCAGGTGATGTGCCACACTGATGAAGCAGGTATATATGGGAGGTTGTGGGAGGTGTGGGAGGTGGGACATATAGGTACCCTAAAATTTTTGTGTAACATTTATGTAATAAATGTATCCTCAAAAAAATTAATTTAAAAAATTCTTCCATTCCCTTTCCCTTCTCTTCTCCTTCTGTGATGCCTATAATGCATATGTTTGTACATTTTGAGTAATTGGTTAAATCCCTGATTCCCTGCTGGATTTTTTCTATCTTTTTTATAAATCTTTTCTACTATCTGTTTGATTTCAGATGTACCATCTTTAACATCCCTAACTCTTTCTTCTGCCTGTTCAAATCTGCTGTTATGTGAAT
>PVKH010000357.1:0-13170 GCA_004027955.1 Chaetophractus vellerosus
CTCTCAATCTCTCTATGCCTCACTTGCTGTACAGAGCTGTTATTCTCTTTAGTATATCTGTATGTATATTTTGTAAAAACAGTCTTATATATGCAACATCCTCCATATTCGTGTTTTATATGAGGTTTTACTATCTTATACAGTCCCATGTTACAGTTTTTAGCTTTCTTCTAGTAATATACATGACTTTAGACTCGCCCTTTCAACCACTGTCATACCCATATAATACCACTGCTAGTTACAAACACCACGATATGTTTTAACCATTTCTATTCATTTTCAAAGCTTACAATGGAAAAAAAAAACCTCAGTGATAAAAATAAGGCAGTCAAATCAAGTTTCATTAGGATTTTATTAAAAACAACAAATGACTGTAAATCTCTGATGCCCATTAAATCTTTCTAACATTAAAGAATCCTTCCTGGATGCTTTGTTCCTAGCAGAGTTGATCACCTTCATTTCACCTGCTCATTTGCAGCTATAAGAGAATTACATAACTAAGAACTTTATCAAGTAGCTGATGATAATGTATTATTAAACAAAGTCCATCTTCAATGTCTCTTTACATTGAACATAAATGCCTTAGAACATTTTATGATCACCAACATTAGTTTTCATATAATGTTTATAATCATTTACATAATAAAATGGACATCTGGCCCACAGTTAAAAATTTAATTCCCTATTAAACAGGGAAAAATCAGTTTTGACCTCCATTACTTAGATTTACATGCTGGCATCTAAAACCGTAGTCCTCTGTAACTGAAAAATGGTATCTATTGATAATTTAAAGATGCACATGCATCGACTACATAAAAGTTGAAAATATTTTTTAATGTGTGCATAAGTGCACAGAAAATGTAGAATGTCTATATATCCATCTCAATCTACCAACTTACATATATATCAAGCTGTTAAAGGTGTTTTTCCCACTAGATGGCAGAATGCTTGGTATTTTAGTTTCCTAGGCTGCTCAAGTAAATACCATGAAATGGGTCAACTTAAACAATGGGAATTTATTAGCTTATGGTTTTGAGGCTAAAAGAAAGTCCAAAGCAAAGGCCATAGTCTTCAAGGTGATGCTTTCTCTCTGAAGATTGTGGCATTTTGGGACTGGCTGCCGGTAATCCTGAAGTCCCTAGCTCGTCACATGGTAAGGCACATGGCTACAGCTACTGGTCTCTCCTTTCTTTTCCAGGTTCAGCTTCTTTTCTTACCCCCTGTGGGTTTCTGTGTCTGAATTTCATTCTTTTATAAGGGACTCCAGTGATAGGATTAAGACCCACCCTGATTGAGGTGGGCCACACCTTCTTAACTGAAGTAGCCTCATCAACAAGGCCAACTTACAATGGGTTCACACGCACCCACAGGAATTGATTAGATTTAAAAACATGTTTTTCTGTGGTACATGCAGCTTCAAACTACCACAATTGGAAATTAATTTTCTTCTTTTTGCTTTTGTCCATTATGCCAATTTTCCACAATGAGCAAATATTAATTTTATAAGCATAAAAGGGCTATTTTAAAAATGTTCTTAAATTATGTTTCACATGTTACCTCTATGCCATACAGATATTTGTTACTTAAATTGTGTTTTACTTATTTAAATAAACATGTAAATACTGATGAAAGTGAGTGACATCTGCTGTCAGAGTATCTAGATATCAGATACAGTTACCAAACACAGAAAATGTATCCCTAAAGATTAAAAATATGAAACAATGAGAGGGAAGTGACCACTTCAGGACATCTGAAACTGTCATGGCAGGCTTGATGAGGATTTACTATTAATAACTAGGTCCAATAAGATATCTGTAAACAATGAGGCTTAAAAAAATGAAATGGCAATAAAAAATACTCTGGGATTTTAAATAGTTTGCCTTGTAAAAATAAAAACAGGCTCAGATGGCCTCTAGAGTCTTTTTCAGCTCTAATATTCAGTCTATGAATTTACATACAAATGTAGCTTTGTTTTGAAGGCAGAATATCTTTATATAGAAACAATTCTGAAAAATATGCAGTTGAATCCCATTATTCATTTTTGTTATTTATACATTAACTTTTGAAATATATGTGACCAGTATTTTTTCTATTTTAGAAATTATCTGTCAGATAAAGATTTTATCAAAATGCATTGAAAAGCAAAATGAAGGTATCACATTCTGTCACTTAACTTAAAAATAAAATCATAATGGAAATAGTCCAGGAAAGTAACTAAAATGACCCAAGGGATTCAGTAGCATCCTGTGAATATAGGTTAAAAAGATTATGTCTTCTCAACCTGAGATGAGTAAGGTTGAAGCTGAAGACTGAATAAAGAACAATGTTGAAGAGAAGACCCAATATGGTGACAGAGTAGGAAGCTCTGACTATCAGCTCATCCCACAAGGCAACTAATAATCAGCCATGATCTCTCAGGATCAGATCAGCTGTTTGGGAGACTCCAGAGACCAGAAGAACGCAGTGCACCATCCAGGGAAGAACAGGAAGAGGAGATGACCATCTGCAGTGAAGATTTCTGACTAGATTTCTCCACATTGCAAAAATGGTTGCCCAACTTCAACTGGAGAGGCAGGCCCGCTCAGGACTCACTCCCTGGCTGGAAGCAGGAGCTCTTTCCCAAAAGCAGGGGAGGGGAAATGGCCTGGCACCAACTACAGCTGTTGCTTGGCAAACTTGGCTATCTGGATTCCAACCTTGAGCACAGCTATGGTTTAAACCTGCCCAAACCACCAAAAAAGCAGGGGTGATTGAAAAATACATGGGTCCCTTGCTGCAGTGCACCCAGTTTAGAAAGCTACTGCTTAGGCTCCCACACCCAGCAGGAGTGGAAATTGGGTGTAGTTTGAACACTTTCTCGGGGCAGAGCAGACAGATACCCCCTCATCCCCAATGCCCTCTAGAAGAAGGGGAGGCACTCTCTAGCAGGCAGTGTGGGAAGATTCACCCAGCCCACCTTGAAGGGCTGCTGCACACTGGGTCCCAATGCACCCCTGGATGGAGAGGAAGCACGCACCTCTAGCGGCAGATTCACCCTGCACACCTTGAAGGGCTGCTACAAACTTGATGCCCCTGTATGAAGAGGAAGTGTGCACTCTCTGGCAGGCAGATTCACCCTGCCCACCTTGAGAGGCTGCTGCACACTCTGCATCCCTGGACAGAGAGGAAGTAGTGCACACTCTCTCGTGGGCCAGGAAGGCAGATTCATCCTGCCCACCTTGAACAGCTGCTACACTCTTATCCCCAAAGTGCCCAGAAAGGAGAGGAACCAAGATTCTTCTGATCACTGTCTCTCAAGACAGTGCAAGCAGAGTCACCCCACCCACCTGGTAGGGTGCGGACAGCTCTGGGGGTGGCAGTTGATCAGAGAACTCATATCTTGGGGGCTGGGAGCTGTGCAACATTTTTATCCCAGGTAGGCTGGCAACCTCAGCCTCAACCACGCCTCCACCAGGAGGTAAATCAGCTGAGACTAACAGGCACAGAATAACCATAAGGCATCAAGGAAAAACTGGATAAAGAGTGTTGCCTGCTATGAACTTTAGGAAAGCCCAGGTTGGGGGAGACAACAAAGAAAAGATTAGAGGCCTTTAGGGTCTCTTCTCCAGTGCACATTGGAATCAATCTACATAGGTCCCCTTCATAGTCCCCGAGCCTGTTTTGACTGGGAAACCAGAGGGGAAGGTTGTCTCCAGGCAGACACTTCTACCAAATTTAGCCTTCCAGGAAATAGGAGCAAAAGGAGTATTAAAAATATACAAAGGCAAATAAAAAACAAACAGAACTGAGTAACATTCAAGGAGGAGGAACAGGGGAAACTTTAGCAAAAAGCCAACCAATAAGAAAGCCATATGCTAAAGAGAGAAACTGAGCACAGAATAAACACATAAAAAATCAGAGGCCAAGATACCAGCAAAAAATTTCCAGCCATACTAAGAAACAGGAAGATATGGCCCAGCCAAAGGAACAAACTAAGGCCTCAGATGAAACACAGGATTTGAGACAATCACAGATATCAAAACAAATCTTCTTAATAAATTCAATGAGATGACTAAAGAAAGAAGACACAGTTTGAACACAAAGAAGAATTTGAAAGTTTGCAAAGAAAAGTAACAGATCTTATGGGAAGTCAAGGCATAATGGAAGAGATTAAAAGTACGTTGGAGGCATATAATGGCAGATTTGAGTTTACTGTGGATAGAATAAGTGAGTTGGAGGACAGAACATCTGGATTTGAAAAGACAGGAGAACAGAAAGAGAAAAGAATGGGAAAAAATGGAACAGGGTCTCAGAGAATTGAATGACAATGCAAAATGCACAAATATATGAGTTATAGGTATCACAAAAGGAGAAAAGAATGGAAAAGGGGCATAAAAATAGTTGAGGAAATAATGACTGAAAATTTCCCAACCTTTATGAAAAACATAAATATCAATTTCCAAGAAGGTCAATGCACTCCAAACAGAATAAATCTGAATAGACCTACTCTGAGACACCTATTATTCAGAATGTCAAATGCCAAAGATAGAGAATCCTGAAAGCCACAAGAGAAAAACAATTCATCACATATAAGGGATGCTCAATAAGACTAAGTACTGATTTCTTATCAGAAGCCATGGAGGTGAGAAGGCAGTGGTATGATATATTAAAGGTATTGAAAGAAAAAAACTGCCAATCAGGAATTATTTATCTGACAAAGCTGTCTTTCAGAACTGAGGGTGAGTTTAAAGTCTTTACAGATAAACAAAAACTAAAAGAGCATGTCACCAAGAGACTGGATTTATAAGAGATATTAAAGGGAGTGCTGTAATCTGAAAGGAAAAGACAGGAGAGAGTAGCCTGGAGAAGAGTGTAGAAATGAAGATTATTAGGGCAAATTAAAGGGTAAAAAGACAGACAATTGTAAGATATGACAACAGAAAGCCAAAGAACAAACTGGATGAAGTGAGTAACGCTTTTACAGTAATAGGTTAAATGTTAATGGATTGAACTCCCAAATCAAAAGACACACACTGGCAGAATGGATTTTAAAAATCAGCCATCTATATGCTGTACATGAGACTTACCTTAACCACAAGGACACAAATAAACTGAAAGTAAAAGCTTGGAAAAAGATATTCCATGCAAACAGTAATCAAAAAGGGCTGGAGTAGTAATACTAATATCAGACAAAATAGATTTTAAATACAAAACTGCTATAAGAGTGAAGAAGAACATTAAAGATTAATAAAAAGAGCAATTGGTCAAGAAGAATTAACAATAATAAGTATTTATGCACCTAACCAGGGTGTCCCAAAATACATGAGGCATACACTTGCAAAACTGAAGAGACAAATAGATGTCTCTACAGTAATAGTTGGAGACTTCAATACAACACTCCCATCTTTGGATAGAAACACTGGACAAAGGATCAATAAGGAAACAGAGAATGTGAATAATATTATAAATTAACTAGACCTCACAGACACCTATAGAACATTGCACCTCAAAACAGCAGGACATACATTATTCTCAAGAGCTTATGGATCTTACTCCAGGATAGACCATACGTTGGTTCACAAAATAAGTCTCAATAAACCTAAAAAGATTAAAATTATACAAAGCATTGTCTCTGATCATAATGGGATGAAGCTGGAAATCAACAACAGGTGGAGAAAGGGAACACTCACAACTATATGGAGGTTAAACAACATACTCAAACAATCAATGGGTCAAAGAAAAAATTGCAAGAGAAATCAGTAAATAGCTCAAGATGAATGAAAACAAGTACACAACATATCAAAACCTATGGGATGCAGTGAAGGCAGTGCTGAGAGGGAAATTTATAGCCCTCAACACTTACATTAAAAAAGAAGAAATAGCTAAAATCAAAGACCTGACTGAACACCTGCAGTAGCTAGAAAAAGAACATCAAACTAATCCCAAAGTAAGCAGAAGGAAGCAGATAACAAAGATTAGAGAAGAAATAAATGAAATTGAGAATAAAAGCACAATAATCAACAAAACCAAAAGTTGGTTCTTTGAAAAGATCAACAAAATCAACAAACTCTTAGCTATACTGACAAAGAAAAAAAGAGAGAAGACACAAATAAATAAAATCAGAAATGAGAGGGGACATTACTACTGATCCAACAGAAATAAAAAAGATCATAAGAGGATACTATGAACAACAAATACCAACAAACTAGACAATGTAGATGAAATAGACAAATTTCTGGAAACACAGGTAAAACCTACACTGACTCTAGAAGAAATAGAAGACCTTAGCAAACCAATCACAAGTAAGGAGATTGAAATAGTCATCAAAACCTCCTAAAGATGAAAAGCTTAGGACCAGATGGCTTCAAAGGTGAATTCTCCCAATCATTCAAAGAAGAATTAATATCAATCTTGCTCAAATTCTTCCAAAAAAATAGAACAAGAGGAACACTACCAAACTCGTTCTATGAGGCCAACATCACCTAATACCAAAACCCAGTAAAGATAACATGAAAAAAAGAAAATTACAAACCACTTTCTCTAATGAATATAGATGCAAAAATCCTCAACAAAATACTTGCAATAAAATCCAACAGCACATTAAAAGAATTAAACATGATTAAGTGGATTTTATCCCAGGTATGCAAAGGTGGTTCAACATAAAAAATCAATCAGTGTGATACATCATATTACTAAATTGAGAAAGAAAAATCACATGATCATCTTGATTGATGTGGAAAAATCATTTGATAGACTCCAACATGCTTTCTTGATTAAAAAAAATAACACTACAAAAGATAGGAATAGAAGGAAACTTTCTTAACATGATAAAGTGTGCATATCAAAGACCCACAGTTACCATTGTACTCAATGGAGAAAGACTGAAAGCTTTCTCACTGAGACTAGGATCAATACAAGGATGTCCACTATCACCATTGTTATTCAATATGCTAGAAGTTCTAGGTAGAGCAATTGGGCAAGAAGCAGAAATAAATGGCATCCAAATAGGATAGGATGATGTAAAACATTCACTATTTGCTGATGACATGATCCTATACCTAGAAAATCCTGAATAATCCACAACAAAGCTACTAGAACTAATAGACAAGTTCAGCAAAATGGCAGGATGCAAGATTAATACACAGAAATTAGAACTGTTTTCATATACCAATAAAGAGCAATCTGAGGAGGAAGTCAGGGGGAAAAATCCCATTTACAATAGAAACTAAAAGAATCAAATATTTAGGAATAAACTTAACCAGGGATATAAAGGACTTGTATACAGAAAACTACAAAACATTGCTAAAATAAACTAAAGAAGACCTATGAAATGGGTAGAAAGTCTAAATATTGTTAAGACGTCAATTTTACCCAAATTTATCTATAGAATCCAAACAATCCCAATAAAATTCTTTAAAGCCTTTGTTTTTTACAGAATTGGAAAGGCCAATTATCAAATTTATTCAGAAGGCTAATAGGCCCCAAATAGCCAAAAATATCTTTAAAAAGAAGAACAAAGTTGGAGGAGTCTCACTTCCTGACTTTAAAGCATATTACTTAGCTATAGCGGTAAAAACAGCATAGTGCTGTCATAAAGATAGATATGTTGACCAATGGAATAGAATTGACTGTTCAGAAATAGATCCTCAAATTTGTGGCAAAATGACTTTTGACAAGGCTGTCAAACCCACACAGCTGGACCAGAACTGTCTATTCAACAAATGGTGCTGGGAGAATTGGATAGCCATAGCCAAAAGAAAGAAGGAGAACCCCTGCCTCACACCTTATATAATCATTAACTCAAAATGGATCAAAGATCTAAATATAAAGGCCACAACCATAAAACTCCTAAAAGAAAATGTAGGAAGACATCTTCAAGATCTTGTGGTAGGTGGTGGTTTCTTAAGCCTTATACCCAAAGCATGAGCAATGAAAAAAAAATAGATAAATGGGACCTCCTCAAACTTAAACACTTTTGTGCTTTAAAGGTCTTTGTCAAGAAAGTGCAAAGGCAGCCTACTCAATGGGAGAAAATATTTGGAAACCACTTATCAGATAAGCATTTGATATCCATGTTATATAAAGAAATCATACAACCCAGTGGTAAAAAGATAAGCAACCCAATTAAAAAATGGTCCAAAGACTTGAATAGACATTGCTCCAAAGAGGAAATATAAATGGTCAAAAGGCACATGAAAAAAAATGTTCAACATCATTAGCTATTAGGGAAATGCAAATCAAAACTACACTGAAATATCATTTTACACCTTATAGAATGGCCATTATTACAAACACAGAAAACCACAAGTGCTGGAGAGGATGTGGAGAAATAGAAACAGTCCTTCACTGTTGGTGGGAATGTAGAATGGTACATCCTTTGTGGAAGACAAGTTGTCATTCCTCAAGAAAGTAAATATAGAAATGCACATGATCCAGCAATCCCTTTACTAGGAATATATTCAGAAGAACTGAAAGTAAGGATGCGACCTGACATTTGCACACCAATGTTCATAGTGGCATTATTCACAATTGCTAAAAGACAGAAACAACCCAAGTGTCCATCAACCAATGAATGGAAAAACGAAATGTGGTATATACATACAATGAAATACTACAAAGCTGTAAGAAGAAATGAAATCGGGATGCATATGACAACATGGATGAACCTTGAGGACATTGTATTGAGTGAAATAAGTTAGACACAAAAGCACAAATATTGAATGGTCTCACTAATAAGAACTAAAATGATAAGTATACTCGTAGAAGTAAACTCTAGCGTATAGGTTACTAGGAAATTGAATGTTGGTTAAGAAAAGGAGCTGATGCTTAATGTATGAAGAATTTTAATAAAGTTGATGGTAAATGTATGGAAACAAATAAAGTTGATGGTAACACATTATAGTGAGTATAAATAACACTCCTGATTTATAAATGATTTTGGCTGAAAGGAGTAGTCTGTGGATGTAATATTTCAATTGAAAGGAAGCTAGAGAATAATGTAGGAACTGTATAACATAGTGATTTTGGTGCTAGATGAAAATTGTGGTTAATAGTATAAGAATGTTCTTCCTTTACAAAGTGTTAAGTATATGGTGATACATGGGAAAATTACAAACAATGTAACTTATGGATTATAGTTAACAGTAATATTGTAATATTTTTTCAGCAATGGCAAAGAAGATATATCAATTCTATGGGACAACAAGGGTGGGTATAAGGGGATATGGGATTTTTCCTTTTGGAGTAATGAAAACATTCTAAAATTGACTTAGGTGATAACAACACAACTCCGTGGTGACTATGAGGGCCGCTGAGTATACACTTTGAATGGATTGTACAAAGCATTGGACTGTATAACACAATGAATCCGTGGTAGAAGATGGACTGTGGTTAACAGAACAGATATGAGAACCTTCTCTCATTATCTATAACAAGTATATAATACTAATACAGAATGTCATTAACTGGTGTGGGGGAAATACACCAAATGTAAGATATTGGCTATAGTTAATAATATTTTGACAATGATGCTCTTTCAAAGTTTATGACAATTGTTTCACAACAATGCAAGGTGTTGGTGCTGGGGTAATGTATGGGAGTCCTGTAAGATAATATGCATGTTTGTTTTGTAAGTTCACAGCTTCATACTTGTAATGGTTTCAGAGTTTTATTTAATTGTGAATTCCAAAAGTATAGATTGGATTGTTCTTGTAAGCTAATCTGTTCATCTGGGCATGATTGAGTTGTGATAAGGGCATTAACTGGGCCCCGCCCCTCGGTGGGTGTGGTCTCAAGTATAAAGGCTAGGCAGCAGATTGAGAGAAGGGGATATAGAGAAGCAGAGATTTGGAGAAGCAGATTTGAGAAGCAGTTCTGATCCTGGAGTGAGCCATTCGCCCGATAGTCTACAGCTGCCTTGTGGAGAGACACAACGCATAGAAAGCCTCATGGTCTACAGCTGAACTCGTGAAGGAAACAGAAGCTAAGCCCGGAGAGAAACGCAGCCCCGGGAACAAAGGAATCCAGAAGCCTGAACCCTGGAGACGTCGGCAGCCATCTTGCTCCAAGATATGGACTTTGGTATGGGAAGAAATTTATGCTTTGTGGCCTGGTAACTGTAAGCTCCCACCCCAAATAAATACCCTTTATAAAGACCGACCAATCTTTGGTATATTTCAAAAGGCACGCCTATGGCTGACCGAAACAATACTATATACTTATTATTTATGGATATTGATGTATAAATGATAAACTTCAATAAAAAAGTTTTTAAAAAAAACCCACAGAATAATGCTGAAGCTCTAGACCAAGGATTCTTAAGCCAGGGCCCACAAGACACCCCCCCCCCCCCACAGGGGTCTGTGGAAAGATTTCAGTGGGTCTGTGAGCTTGAATTGAAAAAAAATCAACTTATTATCTCTATTTTCTCTGACCTCTGATGTTGAGAGTCAAAACTACCTGCCGCTACATTCTGAGAAGGGGTCCGTTGTTTTCACCTGACTGGCAAAGGAGTCCATGGGGTAAAAAAGGTCAAGAATCATTGCCCTAGATGGAATAAAGAAAAGTAGCAAATATTTAGAACTTGAAGGATATAGCAAGAGATGTAAAATAAAAGAAAATTTTATTTTATCTGGCAGGTAATAAAGTGCAATTTGTTATTCAAGAGATTGTGTCACCAGAAAATTTAAATATAGTTATTTCATATTTTATGAAAGCAATATACATAAAAAATGTTAAACTCATCTTACTTTTCCAAGGAATTTCAAGCCTTCTCACGTTTATCAATTTTCCAAGTATGGAGTTTTATATAATTGCTTCTTATAATCAGGCATCATTATGAATTTAAGGGCTTAGATAAAGTCACATTAAGAATTGGTTCTTAAAAGTTTAGAAAAAGCGTTATTTGGGATTTTTTTTTTTTTTTTTTTTTTTTTTTTTTTTTTTTTTTTTTACTTTTGGATTTGGCTTTCTTAGAAGAGTATTATGATTTCCCAGAACATCCCCCTTGGTTCTACATTATTAAAGAAACCACTATCCTAGTATGGTGTTTAAAAATTGTACTGCCTAGTTTGAAATTAATCCTCACCCCTATTATTTCCATGAAAAGTACGTTTTTTTAAGAAAAAGTTAATGGAGATACTTAAAATAAGCAGATTATCTTCTTGCCAGTTAATTTTGTAACTTAGGATGCTCTCCCATCACCACAAATGCAGAAATAATAATAGTAAAAAAAAAAAAGCCCAGCATCCTGGCCTTTTACTATATATACAGGTCCATATGAAAAAAGATGCCCTCAATTCACACCACTTCAAATAGAGGATTCTTTCAGACAGATAAAGCGATTGACTTTTCTAAAATGTCAAAGCTGTGAATATTTCCAAAAACACTCTTTGCCACACAGGTTTTTATCACTTCAAACTCACCAGCACTCCCATAAGATAAGTTGATATTACTTCCCTTTGACAGAAAACTGAGGCTTAGATTAAGTCCATGCTGCTAGAATATGACTAACCCAGGATTATCTGTCTCCAAAGGTCACGCTGTTTCTTAAAATGTGGTCTTTAGACCTTCTGGATAAGAATCTCCTTCTCTCTCTCTCTCCTCTCTACAAACATATAGAATGCTACTGGTCTCGGCTGGGACTCAGAAGTCTCCTTTTTTCATAAACTCTGCATGTAATTATTCTGTTTAAGTCAGAATACCACGGCTTTATATTGTTTCCTCTCTTAATATCTTGACTAGATAAACAAAAGCCTTTTGATCGCATCCCTCTTCAAGCAACCTCTCCCCTTTGACTCACTTTGGCTTCACACCTATAACATCCCTCTCCCAAAGAGGTAGCTAAGATGGGAGCATTCCTTTTTTAAATGGATGTGAACATTGCTCCAGGAAAAAACGATAGCAGTTCATTGTCCTGGTATATAGCGCCACCTTTAAATCCATTGTAATGAATCCTTCCCTTATGCACCCGCCCCCCACCAAAATCTCAATTATAAAAATGAGAAAAAAATAGATCAGTGCTTCCAAAGAGCATATCAAAGAAACTGCTTTTAACCTTCAAGCCTTCTTTGCCACTCCCTTCTGCATCAAAGCTTTCCTGCAGTTGGCAAATTGCAGGGAGCATGACTCACATAGAGGTGAGAATCTTTTCAGCTGTTCTGTTGATCTTAGAGTGTTGAGACTGATTTTTCCTGCTTTTGTTTTCACCTCCTGGCTCTTGGAGGACTTAAAAGGCATTCAGTCGGCAAGAAAAAGATTTTTAAACATTAAGTGCCTGGCATTATAATAGACACTGAAACCTTGCCATGAAGGAGATAAAAAATACATAGAAGTAACAACTGCAACAACAAAAAATGTAGGAGGATAAAAAATGGAGTAAATTGTAACTGTGGTATTGAGAAACACAAAGTAAGGAAAATCTTTCAGGAAGAAAGATGAGCCTTAGATTGGTGAAAAATAGTAGGCTTCAGATGGTGGGGAAAAAGAGATGGCAGGGTTGTTCAAGTAGGAGGGAAACTGTATAAGCAAAGGCATGAGGTGAAAGTGAGGTATATGATATACAGGATAGCAAGGAAATGGAATTGGCTGTAGATGAAAAATATATAAGGTCAGATAAATCAGCAAATTTATGGAAGCATTCAACTGGACAGCTGTCCAGAATAAGGTCCTGCCTCCTCTTGTGAAAAACTACTTGTCAAATCCTTAAATACCTGAGATCATGGTGAGAACCTGTCAATAAAGTTCTTGAGGATCATAGAAGAGGCTATGTTTCCAGCTACCTTCTCTCAGGCATGATTTCTGACAAATCACAGGGCCAGAAGCATGGGGATGCAGATCCAGTTTTTTAAAAGGCTTTGCAATTAGTTGACCATGGATTGTAATTTACTGGTTGGTGATCACTCACTAAACCCTCACATCTAACATGTTGCAGAGTGTGTCCCAATCGAAATATGAATGATTTTTCTAGAACTATTCCTTTCTTCTGCTATTAAAATTTCCGGTGGAAGCTCTTAGTGCTTAATAAAATATTAAAAGGTCTTTTCTACAGTACAATCTGTATGCTTTTCTTTGTACCTTTAGGACACCTAGATTATTTTCTTTACCTAGGTGTTAACACTAATAAAGAATCTGTCCTGTATATCTGGTAAAGTGGAACAAATTTAGCTTTTTAAAACCTATTTTGAGGGCCCA